>JAVJIF010014062.1:0-87257 GCA_038442645.1 Agave tequilana
TTGCCTCGTTGGGACATTCCGCTGCGCGCTCTGATCTCTGCTATCATCTTCAGAATAAAATGGCCAATTCCAAGAGACAAGATCAGAAAATAGAATAGACAAGGAGATAGGTATCAAGATGGAACCAAGATTACTCTAAAGGAGAGATGTGATCAGAGAGATCGAAAATCAAAGAGATAGATTTTCAAAGGAGGACAGTCAATTTTTAAGTGGACTCAATATCATTATGTGAATCTTATATGTATATTTCAATGTAATCATAGCTCGTTCAAGTTATCAGTAAGAATCAAGTCCGTTTTATGTCGAAACCTGGCTCTGATACAAAAAAAATCCTGTCACGCCCTGCTTCCCAAAATACGCGAAAACGGAGTCGCGACGAGAGTCGGCGACGTATATACGTGAGGAAAATACCCCACGTATACACGCTAAGCCTAAATTAACCTGAACAAGTTATAAATCTGAACCATAATAATCAACGATCATTGTAATAATACATATAAGGCTACACATGATCTCAAATGAAATAAGGAATAGAATAGAAGTTAGGTGTGATATACAGGAATCAAAGAATAATAGTAGAATAAGAAAATGAAATAATACCAGAATAAAAAGGGAGGAGAATCCAGCTCCTAGCAAAGCGTACAGTCTTATCGAACACCTACACAATAGAAACAAGCGTCCAATATCTGGACGTTGTAAATCCAGGATCGTCAGAAAGTGACCTGGTGAGTGTGTGTGTAAAGAGAACTGCTCGTGCATGTAAACAGTGTGCACAAATAATAACAGATAACTGTAGACACTAAATAACATGATAAATAAACCTGAATAACAATAACATGATAAGTATACAAATAAAGACAAGTAAAGTAATTGTATACAAACAACTGATGTTAAGATGTGTAACCTATCATATGTCACTAGTCTGATATATAACCTGGTCATGTGTTGGTCATATGTCTATCATAGCTTATCTAAGTGTACAATCAGGTGATTACGGTCAGTCACAATACGTTATAACAGTTCATTATCATTTATTATGTCAGCGACACCAATTGTCACCTGTAATAGGCGCAATATGTTTAACAGTTCATTATCTTTATTATGTCAGCGAACACCAATTGTCATCTGTAATAGGCGCATCCCATACTACGCCTACTACACGTGTCAATCGATATCCTACTTAATTGAAATTAATAGAAAAGATATTGTCCATGCTTTAGGTGGGTCCCGTACATACCCGGGATCACGACCTTAGTTTCCTGGCGCTGAACCAGGCCGTACCGCTAGGTACTCTGTAACAGTAACAGTAATCTCACTGTATGAACAGTGGAACTAACAGTACAGATGGGATGTCAGTCATCCCCCAGGAACCCTGCAGTGGAACCCGCAGTCGGCTGCGCAACCTGTATCCTAGGTCCACCCAAAATACAGACGCTGTCTCCTCTATCAATTTTCCCAATCCCGGTGTAAGTTGTTCAATTTTTGTTATTATTTAATTCAGTAAAAATAATCAATACCCATGTCACTTATAACACTAGGACGATGTGGTGACAGTAACGATAACAATACAGTAAGTCAATCAGTAATCGTATACACGGTGAACAATATCAGTAACAGTGAACAGTAACAATAACCGTACATACGATGAACAATATGACTGTACAGGGTGTTACGGTCAAACAATCTTGTCCAGTAACTTTCAGTAACATGAATTAATACAGTACAGTCTAGACACCTCTAGTCAATATACAATCTCACATATATAACCATCCCAAAATCTCATACTTATACTGAATATATACCAATGAATCTGCCAGCTCATAATTTTCATAGTCATCATGAACATATCGAGTAGTCTGGTACAATAAACCACCGTCTCAATATATCAATAATTAGTGATCAGTTCTCTCACCTATCAATCAGCTCTGATCCTCAAGTCATCAATATATTCACATCTCAATAACTGAAATAACAAATATTCTGACACATCTATTCAGATCTCCACACTCCAGTCTGATAAAAGTCATCACACACTCTTACTTCTATCAAGGTCAAACATAAGGTCCCAAAGTCGAGTAATATATCAGATATATATCTAAGATTTTTCAGGTCAAGTCAACCCAATCAATACCTTTCTTCGAGACCAGATCCATCCAACTATAGCCAAGTTCATAACTCAATGGTAAAGTCCTCAATTCATAAGAAATCTAGAAACAGCAGTCAGACTAGAGTTAGTCGATTAGGGAAAGGAGCAAGTCGATTAGGGTAGGGGTTAGTCGACTAACAAATAGGATAAGTCGACTACAAGAAGTATAGGTTGACTAATAGGATGGGTAAGTCAACTAACAGATGTAATAGCCAGCAACAGAGAGTACATGATCTACAGGACAAACACCTAGTCGACTACAGGTATGATAAGTCGACTAATTTATGCTATTAGTCGACTATAAGTAATGAAAAGTCGACTATGGTAGGTTATTAGTCGACTACAGGAAATAAGGTAGTCGACTAGGGTTGGTTACAGTCGACAAATAGAGAATCAATAACTATTCTAAATAGAGACCTAGTCGACTATAGGGCTATAGTAAGTCGACTAATAGGTGTATTAGTCGACTAATATAAGGTGCAAGTCGACTAATACCTCTACCTGCATGCCTATTATTTGGGAAAACACCTACACATATCCCCACATTCTATCTAAATTACACACATGCTCCATCATTTAATATCTACAATAATAACCCAAACACCCATATAATAAACATAGGATTACAACTTAATTAAATACACATGCATAATAACATTCATATACATTCAAAATTGCAAAGAGGGAGGGGGTGACAACTCACGTTCGTGCTTAATAATCTACACACATAATTATGCAATACATGTGCACCACACATTAAATTACACCACACATATAAACAAATCTATGAACACTTAATTAATTAAAGAGAGAGACACTCACATTGGAGGGGCTGCCGGGGCGATCTCTGACGACGGGCTGTTGTTGGCGCTGCGGTTGGAGATGGGGAGCGTGCTGCCATTGCTGTTGGTGCTGCGGGATCTGGCGCTGGATCTGAAGTGGAGCTTGCGCTGGATGTTCCCGCGGCTGATGTTGCAGGCCTGGGTCGCTAAGGAGGGAGACGACCTGGTGGAGGAGCGCACTGTCGTTGGTGCAGGCCGCTGCTTGAAAGGGCTGCTGGTTGTGCTGGGGATGTGCTATCGTTCCTGCTGGATGTGCAGCTGCTGGTGATGCCGCTGCTGCTGTTGCGGCATGGAGCAGGCGGCCAAGGAGGGGCGGGGCTGCTGCGTAGTGGTCCGGGGGTCTCCACGGCATGGGAAACTAAGGGGTTGTGCTAGAGCCGGCCAAGTGGCTGGATATTTGGCTATTGGTGTGCTTGGGGTACGACCAAGAAGAGAGGGGGTGCCACAAGCGGCTGCAGTTGCTGGCCTGGAGGGAGCACGGGCTGATGGTGGGGGAAGGGTACGCCAGAGGAGATGGTTGCCACGGCTGTGAAGGGAGTGCTACGACAAGGAGATGGGTGCCGCAAGGGAGGGGATGCGGGTGTCTTGGCTTGGGGTCTGCGGGTGCAAGGTGGATGAGGAGGAGCTGAGGATGCGGCTGTAGAAAGTGGGATAGGAGAGAAAATCATGGGATTAGGATTAGATTAGTTTTATGATTAGTTAGGATTTGGGAGGAGAAGATATGATTGGTTAGGATTATGATAGGTTGTTGGGATTTAGATATTGATAATGATTTTTAGAATGGGTTAATGGGCTATGGATTTGGGTTGGATGAGTTCATACTGGGCTCGGCTAAAGGAGAGAGAGAGAGAAAAAATGAAAAGAATAAAAATGATAGAAACATTATTATTTATTTTAAATATCAATACATAATGATAGTTAAGGACAATAACAAGCTACAAATATAGAATAATGGTTATAATGTATTAAACTATATCTACTGTACATATACAGTTTTTTTATACACATTTATAAAATAAATTATCAATAATAATAATAATAAGTACTTAAAATAAAAGTTTAAAATATTAGTATTGTATTATTAACATAGGAATATTACAAATACTAGGGATATATATCACTACATATAATACAGGATAGCAGCTACAGGATTCCCGTAATATGATAATCACAAGACAAGTAGAAATATAACAAGTCACAGGTGATAAGTAATATCGAACAGGTGTCAGTTGATAACAAGCAGGTGTCAGGTGATAACAAGCAGGTGTCAGGTGTCGAGTGGTAGCACAACAGATATTCACTGTTGTATAGCACAATACAGACAAATGGTACCGATATAGAGAATCGGTACGAATACTGAAAAATAATACAGTTTTTGAAAAACGATTCAAGAAAGGTTCAACCTCTTAACAACCATCAAGAAAAGAATAACGGTTAATTATCAAGCAGGCAAGCGAGAAAGAAAGTAAGCGAACATCCAAGCGGAGGTAAGCAAAGTTGGAGCGAAGCTAATGCACAACACTAAACGCCATCACATTCAGTGTGGTTATCGCTCGCGGCAAGGCTAAACGTCAGGAGCGAGCGTATGAACACTATACTACCGCGTGTGGTGAAGCCGCGCTCACGGTGTAAATACGCTCGAAAAGAAATTAGCGGTAAAGCGCTGAGCTCTAGGTCCACCTAAAAGGCGTAGCTAAAAAACTTGACGGTCTGAACGCACTCTCTCTTTTGAGGAAGTGGGTGAGAGCCCAAAGGGCTGAAGGACAAGTAAGTACCTGCAGAGGTTTTAGTACAAAACACACATATGTAAACACTGTAACAGGTAATAACCAAGCTATCAGTAGAGTGGTGAAGCTCAAAAGCTGAGCAAGACAGAAATAAAGTCAGCAAGCAGACACGCGAACAATCAAGTAGAGCTAAGCAGGTTGGAGCGAAGCTAGCGCACAGCGCTAAACGCTATCACGCTTGGCGTAGTTACTGCTCGCGGTGAAGCCACAATAACATATAGCTATCACTCACGATTTAACTACACTTAGACGAAGTTAGCGGTAAAGCGCTGGGTGCTAGGACTCGCCTACCAGGCGAGGCTGAAAGACCTGACGATCTGAACGCACTTCCCTTTTGAGGAAGTGCACATAAGAGAGACCATAAGGCCTAATAAGACCAGAGGGCCAAGTAGGCACCTGCATAAAATAACGTGAGCACACACAAGCACACATATAAAAACATATTAATAATTAGACTATCTGTGGAGTAATGAAACCCGAGGCTGAGTGTAGAGCCCGGAGGCTAACAGCCATGAAGGATCGGCCATGCATGATAATATAGCATATATAGAACATCATATACTAGTACAGGAATTTAAGCTACGCTATTACAACCATTCGTCACACTGATACAATACAATACGCGTGTCCATAATATACATGTACACACCCACACTGGTACAAATACAACACTCTGGTTACATGTCCACAACACCGATACAAACACACAATCCCAGAAATACAATACAAATCTCAGAAAATACAATACGAAGCGGGGTATCCAGAAAAGCGAGAGCACTCGCCTAAAAGTCCAAAAAATGCCGCAAATTCCCGAATCCAAAGCACATGTTCCCGCCACCAATTATATTAAAATATATAATATTATATATTTTTAGAGAGAGAATTAGAGGGGGAGAGAGAGGAGAGAGAAATCAAAAGAGAGAGAACTTGGAGGGAAAAACAAATGGGGTGCCCTGCTACTCACGGCCAGACCGGGGGGCTGGCCGTGGCCCTGGCCACGTCAACCCCAGGTGACCACCGGCCAACTGGAGGGGGAGAGCGTGAGGGTGTGGAGATGGAGGTGATGGATAAGTTGGTTTGGTGATGGATTTGGTGGTGGTGGTTGATGAGGTTGGTAGGTGGTAGTGTGGTGGTGGTGTAGTGGTGGAGAGGTGGTGGTGGAAAAGGTGGTGGAGAGGTGGTGGAAATGGTGGAGAAGGTGATTAATTGAAGAAGAAGAAGAAGGTGAAGATGGAAGATGGTGATATTGTTGTTGATGTTGTTGATGTTGTTGTTTGGAGAGGAGATGGCCGACCAAGGGGGAGGCCAAGGAGGCATTGCCGACGATGGGGGTTCGTCAGAGGTGGAGATAGCCGTTGGTGTTTGGTGGTGGGGGTTGGTTGGAGAGAGGGAGAGAGAGTGTGAGTGAATGAGTAGTGAAACGGAGAGTAAATGAGAGGGGGAGAGAGAAATGAAAGAGAGAGATAGAGATTGTGAAAGAAAGAAAGAGAACTTGGGAGGAGGAGAGGGGGTACTGTCACTGGATACGCTGGCTAGGGGAAGAAGAAGGAAACGAAATAAAAAAAGAAAAAGAAAGAAGAAGGGATTAAAAAGGGGAGAAGATATTTTGAAGGGGAAGTTTGTGTGGAGGAGAAAAAAAGAGAAGGATAAAAGAAAAGAAAAAAGAAAAAGAGGGAAAAGTAGTGGAGGAGGAAAAAAAGAAAGGAAGAAAAAGAAAAAAATAAAAAATCTAATAAACTATAGATTTGGTAAAATATCAAAAACACTGAAAATGTCAGAAAAATAGAGTAACTCGGAAAGGTCCTGAAAAATTTTCAAAATAGAAAATATTATATTAAGATACATGGTGAAATCGAAATTAAGAAATTCAATGATATTTTCAAATTAAAAATCTTAAAATCAACTAGTGATACCAAGAAAATCCTGTCTCGCCCCGCTTCCTAAAATACGCTGGAGCGGAGACGCGACGAGTCGGCGATGTATATATGCGAGAAAAATACCCCACATATACACGCTAAGCCTAAGGTAACCTGAACAAGCTATAAATCTAAAGTACAATAAATCATGATCACCTCAATATTACATATAGGTTTCCACATATGATATCATATGAGTACAAAAAAGGAATAACGACTGATAGCAATGCATAGATAATCAGGGAAACTACAGAATCAACAGGAATGAAAAGGAAGACAATAATACCAGAATAGATAGAGAGAAACTTCAGCTCCTCCAACATGTCCGTCTCATTGAACACCTGATCAATAATAAGAAACATCAAGTATCTGGACGTGCAAATCCAAGGTCGTCAGGAAGCGACCTAATGAGTGTGTAAGAAAAGGGAAAGTGCACATGTATATAATGTGTGAGTATATGAAAAGAAACTATAAACTGTAATAAGACTGACATAATATGTAAAAATAAATAAACAGTAAAAGAACAGTTAGTAACAAAATCAAATGTCCATTCATGTCATTGGTATTATCAGATGTCTATCATATCATGTATGTATCAATGTCAATGTGAGATTCAGTTTTGTTATTATATCAGCGAACACCAATTGTCACCTGTAATAGACGCATCCCATACTACTCCTATCACACATGTCAATCGAAGTCCTAAGTTATTAAAATAAATAGAAGAGACATTGTCCATGCTTTAGGTAGGTTCCGTACGTACCCGGAACCACGACCCAATCACCTGGCGCTGAACCAGGTCCTACCGCTAGGTAGTCAATAATAATAATAATATAAACAATACAGGATGTCAGTCATCCCCCAGAACCCTGCAGTGGAACCGTATCTCAGCTGATCAACCTATATCCTAGGTCCACCCAAAATACAGACGTTGTCTCCTCCATCAATTTTCCCAATTCAAGTGTAAGTTGTCTATTATATTATTATTTAGAACAATCAATATTTATGTTATTTTGATTACTGGGATGATACGGTGACAGTAACAATATCAATGATGTAACAATAACAATGTAGACAATATTACCGTGTAAACGGTAGAATAATAGAATAATACATGTGTTATGGTCTGACAATATTTTCCCAGTAACTTTCAATAACATGAATATAATAACAAGCCCGGATATTGCTCAATAGATAGTCTCATCTAGAACTGATCAATATCTTATCCATCTGCACTAAGATACAATAGTAACTGATCCATCAACCAATAGTCCCAATACAATGTTCATGAACATCAAGTATCAATCCATGTCAAAGTATCTGATATGGTAAACCATCATCTCAATAGACCAATAACCAACTATCTCATTCCTGTCGGTTTATTCTAATCCTTTATATTATCAGTATATCCATCTTCTAGTCACCAGTATATCGGAATCTCGCATAAACAGTCGGCTATGTCTAGTCATATCCTTATCATAGAATAACAATAAGATCATCGATCAAGATTATCACACATTCTCACTTCTATTCAAGGTCAATCATAATATCTAGCATAAAGAATATACATCTTAGGTCAACTTCAAATCTAACTAAGTCCATACATAGTTCCAGATTCCTATCTAAATAATCACCAAACAATTGCCTCATAATACTTTACGTGAAATGTACCATTCATCCACAAACATGAACTAGGCAAATCACTAGGTCCAGTCAAGTCACTGTCAAAGGTATACTACAAATAATTCTGAATCCGAAATGGTAAACAATCTGTACATGAAATAATAAGACAAGAATATCTCGGTAATAGGGTATTTAATCCACTATATATCCATGTGCTCTATTAATTCATATTAATCTAGTTTACACTCATTCTTAATTCTAAGTCAATCTCCACTCCAATAAGAGTCTAATAATAAATCTAAGCATCAACAGATTTAATAAATTAAATAATGTTACCCATTGATAAAGTGAGTCACCACATCTTAGTGCTAAGATACTAATTCTGCACACACACACACATCAACAATATATCAATTTTATTCTCCATCACAAGATCCAACCTCACACTAATATAGTCCACTGACCCAAAGTATCAATGAAGCACGTCTCATTAGTTAATCCTCAAATTTACAATTTAGTTCTCATCCGCTTATCACTAATAAGGAGAGTTTTGACTAATACTCGCTAGCTTGGAATACCAGAACAAAACAATAACAGTGTTGGCAACAGAGTAACGATATATCCATAAAACAATATGAGAGCATCATGATATAACAATAATTGCCGGCATGAAGAAAATAATGCAGAATAATATATACATTCGCATGAAACAATAAGGTAAAAACACTGAAATTGAAATAGACCAATAAACAAACACTCACATGAAATGACGCGGATCTGTAACCGAATCGCCGTCTGGTCTCCACTGTACGAACTGGTATGAATCTTCAGAACATCCCATAGGTCAGTTTTTGAATTGCCAGTGTATCGGGTCACCTGCGAACACGAATCTGAGTCTCTTACAATGGGTCCGGATCTCACCAAACAGGTCAGAATGCTGCAACATGCAACCCAACCCATGAACTCACACGAACATACACTCGTATAAACAAACACATGTACACCTATATACATAATATATACATACATACATATTATATATACATACCCAAACACACATTCACAGGACACACATACACTCATGCACACACACACAAAACACACTCACTAACCAATGCACAGACTAGCATATACATAATCACACAAATAATTAAACACATGCATATATATATATATATATATATATATATATATATATATATATATATATATATATATATATATATATATATATTAATACACACACTACTTTATACACCATGCATTAATTTATACTTAGGAATATAAAGAGAAGACAAAAAGAGAGTTATGAACGGGAGGAACTCATGTCCGACAATGGAGAGTTCAACGCAGAGAAGGCAGAGAAAAAGACTTCGCGTCTTAAGACTTCTGAACATAGGTCTCGTTTGTGAGACTCGCGTTTGAGTCTGTAGACTTAGAAATATTTTTCTAAGTATGGAGTTTGGTGCGGGCTTCATTGAGCCTCGTGTTTTGGTCATAGGGCGCGGGTCTCATGTGTTGAGCCTCACGTTTGAACTCCAATAATGTAGTTTCACTATTTTTTCAGAGTATTGATACTGTGTTCTCCTTTGTAGTGAGGTATGCCATGAACCCTCTGATCAAGAGGAATCATTTCAGGCATATTAGCGGTGTAGGCTTCAATCTCCTCTTTGGTCTGTAGAAGACCGTTCCTGCTTTTACCAGTACAAACGAGGAACGCCAAGGCCATTTATACAAGGGGGTTGTCTCTACGTTAGGGAGCTCATCTCAGACGGGAGATTTGAGTCCAACGACCGTCGCTTGTTCAGGAAACACATGTTTTTGTTGGAGACGCTATCAAAGAGGACTAAGAGGTTCTGTTTGATGGAAATTACAAGTGGCTTCGTCAAACTGGGGAGCACCGCTTCTTCCTTTCAAACATGGAACAGATGTACTCATTGTCATATCTACAGTCCATGTCCCTTCCTCGGTACATGGACTAGGATTTGGTCAGAACGCAATCGGGCATCGCAATTGGGGGAATCTCTAACCGTGTTGCTTTTCCTATTGGCCATAGTAGAGAGATTCTCACACTATTCCCAGGCTTGATGAAACAGGAATTTCCGACAGGTGAGACTCCCAAGCAAGCTGCCATTTTTATCAGAAAATTATGGAAGTGAAGGGTGAATTCCCTCCATCTGACTTCCAGGCGCCTGGATGGGTGCATTCAACAACAACCTCTTGGTAGGCGAAAATGGTCTTTTTCGTCTCTGAAGAATTGGAGGGACCATTACTTCAGTGCGGGTTGTATCCTGCGGTCAGGGCCACGTGCTACGGGATCACCCCAAGTGATTATAACTCCTTGGAGTTCTTGAGAAGTATAACCCTGATACTTGCACATTTTTCACTCCGTTGGAGAGATGGGATTCGCTTTGCACAAGATGTTTGAAGTGTCAGGGTTGTCCTGATCGGCCATATGAGGAGTACATTCCTAGCACTGAGGAACTGCATTTGCTGATGCGAGATGCTCCCCAAGTGTATGGGACCTATTGGGAGGTCTTCTGTCATTTTCACATTTGTGCCCAGGTGACCGGATGGAGGTCTGGGTGAGTCAAGCAAATGACTTGGGCCAACTATCTCTTTGGCGGTCTAGAGGAGAAATCGAGTCCAGTACCTCAATTGGCAACGAATACTGACGCTGAAATTACAGAGAGGATCTCTGAATCCATGACCTCTTATGTAACAGAGTCGAATGAGAACACCTTTAAATCGGATACGATTTTCGATAGTTTACACTATCAAGCTAAAAAATCCCCATTTCAGACAAAGCCTTGTTGATGGGGTTTTTGATGTTGTGGTTGAAATGGTGCGTCATGCCAACACCTCCCCACAAAGTCATTGTTGCTGACGTGGTGTACCCAGTCGTTCTTCTCTCTCATGGTCGATCCCTCAGCTTGCTTTCTGCTATGATAGGTTGCTTTCAAAGTGGGCTTCGAACCTTGTGTCATAACCCTTGCAACGTAGTAGTGGAGAAAGATAGGGAAGGCAACGTGGTTGTCGGTCCAGATTGGGGGCGCAGGGTAAGAACACCAAACCCTCAGTGGAATTGCTTTATACATATCTTATGGCATGGTACTTCATGCGCTGTCCATCTTTGATGTCAGCGGTGTAGTCTTCTGAAGATTCCATGTCATTCGTCTAGCGGCTAGAGCATTCAGTTTGGAATGACTGGTACATGTTGAAGATCCGATAATTCTTCAGAGTAGCATGAATTATTTGTTAGTAAGGTGTATCCCTGATTTCTCTGAGCTTCGTACGGGGAGCGATTCTCTGACCGGCCTGGCACCAATGGATTCACTATCCTTTCGTCGGGGTTTTTTTGGTGGTTGATCAACATCCGTCCTGAGTATTTAGTCTTCCGCTAGCGAAATGTGTGCACCAGTGGGCCGTATTTTCCCAATCGATTCTCTCGCCAGTTCGGGTATAACCAGCTATAAGTGGGAAATCCAAACCTAGGTCTGCGCTTTAGTGGCAATTTGTATGATGGGATGAGGGCATGGTATTTAAGCGTAGCTGGAGGAATGGAGGCCAGATTCAACCTCTCACAGAAGTACCGAATTCCTTCACTTGCCTCAGATTTTGTGCATGGTACGTAATAGTGGATTTTGTGCCTGGTTACAACATAAACAGTACTTGCATGAAGAAGATCAAGGCCTTGTTGCAAGCCAAGTAAGGCTCTAAGACTGCCTGTTCGAGAGGGACAGGCGCATTTCCCAGGCTGGGCTCGAAGTTGACCCAACAGGAGCTGTCAGACAAGGAGTAAGATTGGCTGAAGAGTTTTAACAACAATGCTAGCAAGGAGTTGCTAAGCGTATTTGATCTCCGTCTACCGAGGCTAGTTTGAGTAAGAAGACTCAGCGAGAACGTGTGACTGAAGTTCTTTCTCGGGAACTTTGTTGGTCGTAGACCCTGAGTTTGTTCGAGTGGGCTCGCCAGATGAGGACTTTACGGTCCCCTTATTTTCAAGAAGCTGCCGAACAAAGGGTCCTGCGGTGATCACGATGGAGGCAGGGCTGATGGAAGTCACAGGAATACAGACTTCTAGAGGGGAGTCCATATCGGTATCCACTAGAGTTGTTCCCTCGAGTTCGTTTCAAGGTCGAGGGGCGAGCGTCGAACCATTCGACATTCATTCAGGCTCTTCAGTGGAGGTAATGCTCTCAGAAGAGGTTCCAGCTGGGTCTGTTGGAGCGGAGCTTCTCGCTACAGGAGTTTCGTCTACCTCGGTGTCATCCTCATCTTCAAGCGAGAAGTTGGATTACTCAGGAGATGACGATGTTGACTGGGAGGATGTGCATCCAGCTCCTGATACCAGTAAACATTCCCATTTAGCTGATGAAGAGATGCAGATATATACTCCAAGAATAGAGCCGCAGTCTAGGCTCGACTGTTGAAGATATTCTTTTCTTCCTCAATCATCATCATGGCTCCATTATTAATATCGTGTGGTTAAAATGACTGCAGGAGAAACGGCACCAACCCAAACCGAGATAGTTACTCAAGAAGCCGCGAAAATTCTGACTTCTAAAATTCTCCAAGTGATTTCAAAAATGAGAGAATTAATGGTCCAGCTTGCGCCTGTACTCTTTGGAGGGACGAGTGTGCCACTTCCTCCTTACGAGGGTACCATTACCACCATTAGAGAGGTTGGATCAGGAAGCGCTCTATCAGCGCCGGTACCCGTCACGGGTATCATAGAAGAACTAACTCTTTAAATAGTGGGGCAATTCTTTGTGACGATGAGGTATTGCATCGAATTAATACTCTCTGTGCAGAGTTCTTTTGAATTTGTGCAATCACTCCTCGAGAATCAAGTAGAAAATATTAGACAAACTGGAGGTTCTGATCGTGCAGCAGTGTACCAGGCACTAGTTGAGCAGCTGGGTATATATTCAAAGGATCTTAGGAATCTGAAGAGAGCTAATCTGGTTGCCGATGCTCAGCGGGTGTCAGAGGACCTTCATATCAGGCAGGAGCAGGATGAAAAAGGTTGAAGCACAGATGCTGAATGCACCCGTTATATTGATACTTTTAAGATCAGCTATCAGAGCTTAACTGATGACCTTTGTCAATCTGAGGTCACTTCCAAAGCTGTAGAGGATGTCATTGCAAGTGCTCGTGTGGAAATTGCTAAGGCACAAGTCTTGATTCAAGATCACGAGCTGAAACTCGCCAATGAGAAAAAGAGGATGGAGGAACTTGAGACCACCAGGCGTCGAGTGCAGAAAGAGCTCGATGACCAGCCTTCTAAACTGCAGACTCTTCGGGTATAATTAGCTGTGAAAGAGCTTTTATCCAACGAGAAGTTAAGGGCTGAACCCTGGCTGAGGTTGAGGCGGCGTGCCAAAGGGGATATCCAGCGCCTTAGAGAACAAATACAATCTCTTGCTGAGCAAGAGTGACTTTCAGTCCCCAATTTTTTTAACACTCCATCTTATTGACTAAGAGAGTGTTTTGTATCACTTTTAACTTTGATATAAATAAAAAAATGATGATTTTGCCTTCTTCTTTGTCTTGACTTTCCTTTTTGTATTTTTAAAATCAGACAAGTGAAAGCGATTACTTTTGACTTGCTAGAGGTGACAATTAACAAGCAACTCAAAGTTTGAAAACTCTGTTTGAGGAATTTGAAAAGGGTTACTATTGGAGGTGTTATGTTAACTTGACAGGAGTTGAATGCGTGATTTGAACGAATTTTATGAACTTGCTATTTTATTGATGATAATAATAAGTGAAATTAAATCTACTGGGCATTTATGAAAATATTTACCGTCAGAGGTGTAATATTAAACATGACAGGTTGAGATTTATAATTAGAAGCAAATTGATTTGTCAGAGGTGTGATATTAACTTGACAAAGAAGTGAATGCTAGAGGTGTGATATTAACTTAGCATCAAAGAGATCTCGTTTTTATTGAGAAAACTGAGAAAATCGCTATCATAGATTTAATGTTAACTTAACAATGAGGTGAATGCTAGAGGTGTGGTATTAACTTAGTATTTGACATCTCGACTTCGATGAGAAAGCTCAAGGGAAGATCATCGTCATAGGTGTAGTATTAACTTAACAATGAAATGGATACCAGAAGTGTGATGTTTAACTAAGCATCGAATGTCTCATTTCTGGTAGAAAATTGAGAGAATCACTGTTCTAGGTGTATGTTAACTTAACAGGAATTTGTATTGCAGTATGAGCAATTTTGGTCAGAAGTGTAGTGTTAACTTGACAGAGAGATTCTGCGATTTGAACAATTTGGTAGACTTGCCATTCATTTGAAGAGAATTGACAAGTTAAAATTTTGGTCAGAGATGTATTATTAACTTAACCAAGATGTTGATTTTGCAAATTGGGCAAGTTAAAATTTTATCCGCTGGGAATATTGAAAGAAGTTACTGTTAGAGGTATAGTGTTAACTGTGAGGTATGTCAGAAGTATAATATTAACTTGACATGCTTGATTTGTAACTATTTTGCTTGGGAAATGATTACAACTTCTTTTGAGGTCACACCATTCCATGGACGGAAATTAGTAAGGAATTTTGGAGGAAAAAGTGGGATCAGGTCCCTCAAGATTTTTAGCAAACTTTCAGCTATCAACGGATTTAGTATGCCTTTACCAACTACCGTTTGAGTTGGCCTAATTATGCTATTCCACTCAGCATGATGCATTGTTGAGAATTTTCTGTTGGACTTAAATGCCAACTACTTCTTCTATTCTTTAGCCGTTAGAGGCTTCGGATGTAATGTAGATGTACTAGAGAAGAGTAACAAGGTTAAAACTGAAGTTTCACACTTTATCTCTTCGATATTAACATCATGCATAGTGATGTTAATGATGTTCGATCGGCTCGACATTGATCGACCGTGATGTAATCCATTGAAGGAAGAAGCTCTTCTTTGGTGCTCTTCCAAACATTTTAGATTTGGAAACTTTGATCAGAGGTGTAATGTTAACCTGATCGTGAGAAGAGTGCTATCAAAGATAGTACTTCTTTAAGAATCTGCCGTTGATCGGCATCATTAACATATCGCCATCAGAGTTATGAGGCGGTAAGCTCCATTTGAGTAGACCGACTCTACTACAAATGGTCCTTCCCATTTGGGTTGGAATTTTCCTTTCGTCTTATGAGTCATGACCATGGGTCTTCTGACTACTAAGACTAGGTCGCCTTTCTTGAAAATCTATTCTCTGACATTCTTTTTGAAGGCTCTAGCAATCCAAGCTTGATAGAGCTAAATTTGCTGTTGGGCTTGCAGACGTTTGTCGTCTAAAGCTTCGAACTCCTAGAGGCGCAGTCGGTGCTTTTCCTCGTCTACCATCTTGGTTGTCAAGGTAACTCACAGAGATGGGATCTGGATCTCCAGTGGGAGTACAGCTTCACATCCGTACACCAAGAAAAACGGCGTGATTTTTGTCGGGGTTCTCACCGTTGTGCGGTAAGCGCATAAGCACTCGCCTAATTTGTCGTCCCAGTCGCGTTGACTTTTTGAGATGAATTTCTTGAGTGCTTTTCAATAGTCTTATTAAAGGCTTCTGCAAGGCCATTAGCGGCTGGATAGTATGTGTTGATGACACACCTTGGATTCTGAATTTATTACAGAATCACTGGAATACTTGGCTGACGAATTGGGGCCCGTTATCCTGGACAATTCATTAGGGTACACTGAAGCGGTAGAGCACGTGATGCTTGATGAACTTGATCACGCTTGGTGTCTTTACTTCTTTCAAGGGGATAACTTCTGCCCATTTAGAGAAGTAATCAGTTATGGTCAAGATGAATTGATATCCTCTGGATATTGGAGGACTGATTGGTCCCATAACATCTATTCCCCACATCTCAAATGGCCATGAGGAGTATGTTGGATGAAGACGCTCCAGCGATTGATGAAAAAGTCATCGTGGGTCTGACATGCATGACATCGCTTAGTATAGACGATGGCGTCAGGGACCATCTTCGGTCAATAATAGCCAAGTCTTCTCAGCTAGACTCCGAGTTTGGGTCCAGGTTGGTGAGCTCCACATATACCACCATGAGCTTCTTTGAGTGCTTCATGTGCCTATTTGTGTGAAAGGCATCGGAGCATGATTCCATCATACGATCGATGATATAATATCTGCATGATCACATTGTAATAGAATCGAGGAGCTTTCCTTCTAATGGCAGCTGTCTCCTTAGGGTCGTCAGGCAATATGCCATATAAAATGAAGTTGATGTAAGAGAAATGCCTATCCCTAGGCTCAAGACTTGCTGAAGTCTCAAGATCCTCTTTGACTTGAAGTTCTCCTCTTGGAGCTTTACTATCTTCAAGGGAGAATTTGCAGCAGTACAAATCGCGACTATAGACGAGTACTTTCTCCATGGCTCTGGCTGGAAGGCCAACGAAGCGGCGAGGGACGCTAGTGCATCTGCATGTGCATTTTTGTTGTCGCGGTAAATGACCAGTGTAGAAGTTTTCAAGCTTCTCTGCCATGATAATGGTCGTGTTCTGATAGGCACCAAGTCTTCATGTCGAAGTTCGTACTCCCTGTGAACCTGGTTGACGATAAGTTTTGAATCACTATATTCTTCAAGATGTTTAACCCCAATCTCATCAGCAAGTTGCATCCCGCTCAAGAGAGTGTTGTATTCTAAAAAATTGTTGAAACACGGCTCCGTTAGCGAGAATGCACGAGGGATCACGTAGTTATGAGGGGAGATAAGTACTACCCCCACACCTACAATGATATTTCCCTCAGGACTCGTTCTTGATACTCTATCAAAGAATAGTTGCCACACTTGTTCTTCTGGAGAGGCTTTGATCAAGTAAACTTTAGCGATCTCGTCTGGGAGATCGTCATAAAGTTTTGAAGTTCCTAGAACTGGGTGATCAGCCAGAAAATCTGCCACGACTTGACCTTTGATCACCTTTTGTGGCATGTATTGTATCTCATATTGTGAGAGCAATATGGCTTATTTCGCTAGTATGTTGTTCAGCAAAGATGGACTCGTCATCAGCAATCGTAAAGGATTGACTTTGGAGATGACTTGAATGCGTTGCCCCGTGAGGTAGTGTTGCATGTTCTGGACGGCAAAGACCAACGCCAAGCATTCTTTCTCGATTTGTTTGTAACGGTGCTCCGCCCCAATTATTGTTCTACTTAAATAGTAGATTACCTGCTTGTGGTTTTGATCATTATTCTGGGCTAGTAATGCTCTAAAGGAATGATTCATCGCTTGAACATATAACAAAAAAGGCTTTCCTGATACTGGAGCTACCAAAACTGGCGGATACGTAAGATACTCCTTGATCTCTTCAAATGCTTCTTGGCAAGCATTGTCCCAGACGAATGAGACTCATTCTTCAATCAACTTGGTGAAGGGTTGGCAGCATCCTGAGAGATTTGATATGAATCTTCAGATGTAGGCCAATCGTCCCTGCAGACCTATAAGTTCTTTGAGACTTCTCAGAGGTTGCATCTCTTGGACGGCACGGATCTTCTCAGGATCCAGATGAATTTCTTTGGATGTAATAATAAATATAAAGAATTTACTACCAGCTACCCTAGGAAGGATTTAATCAAGTTCATCTTCAACTGGTGAGCCCGCATGATGTCAAACACCCTCCTCAGGTCCGCGAGGTGATCTCCTTTGTCGCGGCTCTTCACGGCGATGTCATCAATATAGCATTCTATGGTCTTACGTATATGCTCATAAAAGATTACGTTCATGGTACGTTGATATATTGCACTAGCCGAAGGGCATCACTGTGTAGCAGTATACCT
The DNA here is from genome assembly GCA_038442645.1 of Agave tequilana. Classification (NCBI taxonomy): domain Eukaryota; kingdom Viridiplantae; phylum Streptophyta; class Magnoliopsida; order Asparagales; family Asparagaceae; genus Agave; species Agave tequilana. The sequence goes on from JAVJIF010014062.1 coordinate 18,117, forward strand.
CCACACGCATCCTGAAGGATGTGTGCTTTTTATCTTCAGAGTACATCTTTATTTGATTATACCCTGAAACGCCATCCATGAAAGATATCCTCTCAAATTGCACGTATTGTGGATCATGACATCCGTAATCGGGAGAGGGAATTTGTCTTTAGGGCAAGCAACATTCAGATCGCAGTAGTCGATGCAGATTTAGATCTTTCCATTCTTCTTGGGAATGGGAACGATATTGGCCACCCAATCAAGATGTTGCTCTTCCCTAATGAAACCAGAGTCTATAAGCTTTTTGACTTCTGATTCGATCGCTTTCATGACCTCAGAACAGAACCGTTGTTGCTGTTGGTTGACTGATTTGGCGTCCGGGTTGATGTTGAGACGATGCATAGAAATCTGGGGATCGAGCCCGGGCATGTCCGTATAAGTCCAAGCGAAGACATCATATACTCTCGTATGAGATGTATTAGTCTTCTTTCTTAGAAGGGGACAAGCTCTCACTTATGAAGATGGGGTTGGGGTTAGCCTCGTCTTCAAGATTTGTCTGAGTCACTTTATCCTCAGTGGGTGATTCGCGTTATTCAAAGCGCATATCCCAAAGAGTATTTAAGTGTTTAATCTATGAATCAGAATCCGACTGGATTAATTCTTCAGATTCAAAAGTATCTTCATCGTCATCTTTAACGTGGCTGGTTGATACCGTGTTCACTGAGAGACTTCCAAAGATATCATCAATGCTGACATCTGAGTCCCATGACGATGTTTTTGATGAGCTATCATGATAGACCTCTTTTCCAGAATTGGGATCTGACGAGACTAGCGTAGATACATAACTGAGTCCCCTTCGGGTCTTGTGGTAGTAATCGGGGTCTTTGCCTTTTGATACAAATGAACGAAGTAATGCTCATTTTCCTTTGCTGAAATTAAGGTCTGATTCCTTGGTGAAATCAAACCCCATTCTTTCCATCATGTGACGAGACTTCTGTTCATAATGGAAGAATTATGGAGACTCAAAATTACCCCCGAGTTCTCGCAAGCTACAGGCTTCGTTTCGATCCGCCCGAATAGAATTGACTTTTGACCCCTTCGCTTGGCTGGTACTTCAAAGAAGGCATTGTGTGCATCTCCTACTTTTTCGCGTACTAGGAGAGATGACTTCGTTGGTGCACGCAATGATGTTAGGGCATTCATTGCTAACAGGGAATCACTACCACATTAGTGCTAGTATCTGCCGGCATAGAATCCGAAGCAAATGCAGAAAAGTAAGCCAAATCTAAATTTTCATTGATGAACTACTCGCCTTCAACATCAATGGTGGTATCAGAATCAAGCTTGCAAATGCTCATTACAAGAGGGTTTATTTCTCAGAGATATTTGTCTTCTTCTGGCTCCGTATCTGCTTCATTGCCAGAGTCGACTTCGTCTGGGTGTGGATTCTCACCAGCCACAAGAGAATCCTGATAAATGAAGAAATTAGTAAAATAATTCTCAACTCCTTTGAACGGATGCTTTTCGGCAATCAACGTTCTCACTTTTCTATCTCCACCAACGTATTTCATTACTTGATGAAGAGTGGATATGACGATGGCATTGCGGTGGTTATCCCAACAACAGATTGTACGAGGTGTCAGCGTCAATGACATAACATGTCACCTTTGATTTCAAGTCCCCAATCTGACACCTGAGCTTGATTTTCCCCATCGGGCGTGTACCATTGGCATTGAAGCCATAGATAATTGTCTGAGTGGTGCTCAATCGATGGGAAGGAATCCCAAATGCTGCATGACCTTGTGGGGCATAATGCTCAACGCGAATCCTGGATCAACCTGAATACAGCTCACTTCAGATGATCCAATATACCCTGTGTAATACAAGGGTCTATCATGCTTCCCTTTGACTTGCATGTCTTCTGGGGTGAAAGTGATGCAGGCAAGCTGCTTCGAGGCATGGTGCAATGGTTGCCGTCTTCCTCTTGACATGTAGCAAGAATCTGGGTTACAAAAATCTTTGCACTAATACTTCTCTTAGAGCATCTCTTGTAGACTTGAAAAGCCTCAGGAGCTCAGGGATGTTGGTTAGTTGAGCCAAAAATCCAAAAATTACAAAAATCACTACCGCTATTTTGGAAGAGCTTTGACATGTCGAAGCTCTTTCTACTTTTCCACGGATGGCCTCGTGGACTGCTCGATCGCCTCCTCAGCTGGTTGTGAGGAGTTTGCTACTGGCTCACTGTACTGTTTCAGGTACTGCTTGTCAGATTGAGTCTTTGATACGGGAGGTATACCCGTGTCAGTAATAAGGGTAGACTCCTCGTCTCCCAAACTAGTAAGGAAGGTGACATCTTCCTTAGTTTCTCTCGTAGAAATACTTACCATATTGCTGGAGGATGCTTTAGCCTTGCCTCTGGACTTCCTGCTTATGACAATTGTCCACTGCTGGCTTTTGATGAAGTCAGGATGGACCCACATTGTTTCTCTTTGAAGAGCGGGGATAGGGAAAGTCCTTTTTCCTTCTGCTTGTGAGGATCAGTATTGATCACTCTAAGTTCTCCTTTCGGGATGGGAATCACTCCGGTTGGTGCTAGCGGAAGATTTTGTCCAAATTAAATCAGTGACGTAGCTGTCATGTTGGCGGTTACCTTCTTCTATTTTGAACAAAGCTTTAACACCTCTGCATCGATCAGCGCCTGAAGGACATCTTTAAAGATGCAGCAGTTCTTGGTAGGGTGTCCCAATATCCTGTGATATAAACAATAGTTGAGATCTTCCGTCTTCCCCACCTCTTCGGGGCATCTGATCTCCGGAAGCTTGAGCCTGTTACACTTTTGGAGTAACTTGAATAAAAAGACCACGTGCTCATCCTTGAAGGAGTACGATTTGGTTTCACATGGTTGACAGGAAGCCATACCTCTCTTGACTGACTGGGTCTTTGGAGGTGATTTAGCTTCCGTCGCCAGAGTATCCCTTCTTCTTGGTTGAGAAGATGACTCTGGTGCGCGTTGTACTGATTTGTCGGGTCTTGGCTTGCTGTCTTTTTCCCCAGCCTTGACTCGAGCGATGATCTCCTCTGCTTATTCGCCTTGTAGCACCAAATGCTTCCAAGTGTGACATTTCACCACTCCCATTTGATCGAGTGGGAAAGTTTGCAGATTGTGACGGCATGTCTCGATCAGTGTGGACTGGGGGTCATTCCGTTAGGACAACAGAGTGCCATGCTCTGAAATCTCTCGATGAAGATTTTGATGGACTCTCCTTTTCTCTGCTTGATTGCAAGGAGAGTCGGCACCGAGATATTTGAATCGTCCTCAAAGAGATGAGCCAGAAATAAATTCTCGAGGTCAGTCCATGTTTTAATTGAGCCGGTAGAAAGTTTTGTGAACCATTCAAAGGCGACCCGCTTAAGGGTGCCAATGAATAAATGGGCCTAAATGGCATTGTTCGATACTATATTCCCAATTTGGGTTTTGAAGTAGTATATGTGCTAGTTCGGTGACCCTTTACCGTCAAAAGTTTGAAGGGTCGATGCCATGAATTTGGGAGGGTATGGCCATATCCCACTCTGCTGGGTAGGGTCAGACTATCCCCACTTCCTGGAGTCCATCTCGGTTGGCGAGGGCCTCAAGGCGTTGCTCCAATTTGCTCATTTTTTTGGAATGAGTGCTCCCATTCTCTGAGTTATCCTCCTCTTCAGATTAGGACTTGGGCGGCTCAGAGTCAAAATGCTCTTCATTCTCAGTGTTGCAGAGGATAAGCTCTCTCCTTCTTTCCATTTGCCCTTGGATTTCTTGGAAGGAGTTTTGGCCTTCGGTTTCTTTTTGTCCTTAAGCAGTTGTGATAGCATCTGCTTAAGAGTGTCGATAGATTCTTGTTGAGGTCGAATCATATCGAACTGATCCCGTTGGACTCGGCCCTGCTCTTCGAATCGCTTGGCCATCTCTTCGGGAGTTCTCGCCATGTAAGCAAAGGCGGTTGTCTCTGAACTAGAATTCGAAGACTGGGATTCGATGATGGAGGAATGCTCATCATTCACCTTAATCCCCCTAGCCAATAGATCTTAGTCGACTGGGGCGATTATTCCCGTGCGGGTCCAAGTGTGTGGGTAGACCTCTTCAGGTTCGATAAGGACATCTTCCAAACCTGGAGTCGATCAGCATCTGACTCCTCTGAGCTGACAACCAGTTGTTTCTCCTTGGACTTTCTCAGTGTGGAACTCGGCCGCACCATGTTTGCAGTCACTTCTGAGTACTCGACGTTGGAGAATGATTTCTTCTTTCAGGATCGTCGTCTTTTGACTGACTCTGAAGCCATTGACAACCGGCTAAACACCGAAGGTTTATTTGTCTGAAAGCCGCAATGGCAATCAGAGAGCACTGCCGAGATTAGTTGTTCGCAGTGGCATCTAGGGGCAATCTGGTGGACGCTCCTCTTCTTTGTCAGGTATTCCCTCAGGTCTGATAAGGGGACATCTGAGGAAGTAGCCTCTAACTCTTGAAGGTGAGGGCTTTTTGGCTGAACGCGGGTCTCGCATTTCCTTATTGAAATGCGGACCTCGCGTCGAGTTGAAACGCGACCATCGCGTTTTGTTAAAACGCGGGCCTTACGTCCTGAGTTAGGCAGAGCGCAGGCCTCACATTTTGGAGCCGTTAAAATGTGGGTCTCGCGTTTGACGCGGACCTCGCGTTGTTGAAGAGTGCGAGACTCGCGTTCTGGGATGAAAACACGGTCCTCGCATTGCTTGAGAGAAACGCGGGTGCGAACCTCTCGTTCTGAGTCTGAAGAATAGATTGCTTCTGTAGCGTCTTTGAGCTGTTGTCGATGAGCACGACGTCTTCGTCAATGTTCAGCATTCCTGTTAAGCTGCATGGATTGTTGGGAACCCTCGGTAACCTAGAATTGCAGAGTTTGGAGAGGAGGAGGATGGCAGAATTGGTCTTCATCATCTCTTTGATTGTGCGCCACCTTTTTTGCCCTGCGGGTCTCCTGAGAGAAGTTGACGTGGGCATCATGGGCTGCATGCGAGGTTTTCAAAACCTCTTCAGAAGCGACGCCCTTAGCATTGCAAGCAATGGGGTGGGTCACTCCATGAGTAATTGAAATCACTTAGAGAGGGGTGAATAGGTGACTAGCTAATCTAATGGTGAATTAATGCGGAATTAAAAACTATTTATGAAACTTAAAATTTTTTAAGGTAAACACACCAAGTATAACCTAAAAGTGTAGCCGAATTTCCCGTGAAGGGCTATGGACTATTGATTAGTCTACAATTATGCATTATTATATCGCATTCCCCACCGATTTATGAATAAAATGTCGGTCTAAATCGTGTTTTGGTCTCTCTTGCAGGTAAATCAAGAGTTTAATGGCAAAAAAGTAATAAGAGCTTAATTAAACCCATTTGTGGGTAATTAAATCAGCATTACTTGGAGGCCAAGTAAGGGATCTTCTAGAAGATACATCAAATTTAGACTCTTGCGCACGTCAGACGAATATCCGGCCAAAAATACTAAAATTGGAATATACCAAGAAGGTCCACGAAGCCCGGAGATGTTTCTCGCCAAAATCAGGGATTAACTCCCTGATTTTGCTGAGGAAACACGGCAAATGCCGAGATTCCGCGGCATTTTGGTAGGCCCATGCGTCGATTTTCGACGTATGGGCCCGTCTCATCTTCTAGAAGCTGTATTTGCCTATAGAAACCCCTGTAGAGGTTCAAAATGAAGCAATTTTTGATTTTAGGTTAGGGTTTCTATGTTTTAGGGTAGTGTAGGTAGGTGTTCTTCATTTCTTTTCTTTTGTATTTTCTTTTCTTTTTAGCTCATGTATTATGGCTGAGAGATTCAGAGAGATAGAGAGGGATTGATGAAATAGATGGTGACAATCTATATAAAGGTGCCTCCTTTCTTCTCCGATCTCCATCTTCTACATGATGCTTGGCTAAGTTTTTCTTCTTCTCATGGCAATCTAACTACTAATCACTAACCATCTAACCACTTACTTGATAATCTACATGAATGTAATAGCCTCTACAAGGCCTTGCTCTTGCAAGAGCCATTGATGGCTCATGATGATGGATTCTAACATTCTAACATTTCTAACACCTAACCCACTAACTTGCTAACTTGCAATGTCTTCTTTATTTCATGTTCACCTCTAACCAGTTTTGATGATTTAATAAGTAGCTTGCAACTTGTTAGTGGTATGGATGTGTTGTTTGAATGTAGAAGATCAATCTTATGAACCATGCTCCGTATCGTCTCTTGAAGCAAAGGATTAGTGATGGCCAAGGATCCATGTGAGGCAATTATTACTAAGAGGTTAGCATGGTTAGTGGATCTATTAGTAGTTAGTAGCCATGAGTTTTATTTTCCTTTGTTTTAAAAACAATTTTCAAAACTCTTTTATCATTTTTTCTATCGTTGTTTTTACCATCCTCTGAGTTCGTCCTTGTTTCATCTTCTTTTCTATTTTTTTTCAAACCACTTTTCTCTTTTGTTTCCACGTTGTTTTCATCGCTCTCCTCACCTCTCACATGCTTGATTTCCTTTTCTTTTATTTTCTCTTCTTTTTCTAATTCTTTAACAAAGAAGAACTGTTAACATAACACGTGAATAGAGACTGTTAATACTTCTATCGCCTCTCGTCCCTGTGGATTCGACCCGTTGAGCCAATGCTATAACGGAAGTATCGAGGGAACATTAGCACATACGAGTTTTTACATTGATTTTACAAAACACACATTTTTTGAGTGCTAGTTCCGCCCCGATCAACAATTTTTGGCGCCATTGCCGGGGAACGGGAATGGTTTTGACTTCACATTTTTGTTAACATTTTTCTTCTCTGTTTTGGTGTGCAGGACACTCTTTACAGGATTTTAACATTGCAGAACAAAAACTAGCTTTGCATCTCCCTACTCTAGAAAGCAGGGACCCAGCTTCTAAAGAAAAATCGCGCAAACGCGACATTTGCCGCGCCAACGCGGCTAGTTTGTAAACATTGTGTATCTTGTTGTGCTGGGATGTGTGAATTGTAATAGCTAGTGGATCTGTACTATTACTTTCCTGTTTTAATTGCCTACACACCGCAATAAACTAAAGAACTAAAATACGGTATTTGGACGCTTTTAAAATAGTTTAGACATTTGCATTTAGGCACGTGTCAATTCAATTCCAATATACTGTATTTTGTGTTGGCCCGAAAGCCCATCGTTTTAGTTTTGATGATGATCAACTCATGTAGTTATAGTACTAATGATCTTGTGTTTAATTAGTGACAGATTTATGATCAAGATCTTAGTAGGTGCATAACTTCAACAAAGGATTTGAAGTCAAGTTTGGAGCTAGCACGGTTTGATCCAAGAGTCATTGGATCGTGTTTGGACCAAGTCAAGTTGATGTGAAGGCTTCAAGTGAAGGCTTCAAGACGATGAAGACTTGAGTGTAGGTTTGTTTTTATAAGATTTGTTTTTAGATAAAATGTAAAGGATAGAATAGTTGGTGGATTGCTCAAGTATACACACACACACACACACACTCTTGATAGTTTTGTTTTACAAAAGATTTTCTATTTTAGAAAATACAAGTTTGGTTTTTGGTATTCAAGTATTTGTTTTATCCAAAACCATATTTAATGCTTAATGTAAAAAACATAGATATTTCACCATGTTTGTGTAGTGGATCATATCCATACACCATATGCTTTAAAAGAGTTTAAAATATCTTGTTTTTGTATTTGGTGAAATTTTGGAAAAACAAGTTTTGAAAAATCAAGTTTGGAAAAATACTGTTTTTCAATTGAGCCAATTTTTCCATATTACAAAAATAGTCCAAAACATTTGTAACATGCCTTAATTTTTTGCAAGCATGTTTGTTTATCAAAGTAGGTAAAACTATTTTTGTAGATTTTCTATGATTTTATGGGATTTTATGTGAGCAAAAAAGACCATGTTTTAAATCCCTAAGTTTTCTGATCTGGCTTCAGCAGGTCGACCGGGCGGTCGACCGACGTGCACAGACGTGCACGGCAGTTCTGACAGGAGGGCCGGCCGACCGACTAGGAGGCCCCGGCCGACCGACCAGGAGGCCGGACAGAGAGACTTGCTCTCTGTATCCTGGCCTCGGTCGACCGACCGGTCGACCGATGGCACAACGGTCTGAAATATGACCGTTGGCCGGTCGACCGGGCGGTCGACCGACAGGCCTGACAGACCTCCAACGGTTAGTTTTTGGAGCCCTATAAATTGGGCCATTTGGAGGCTGTTTTCAACAAGATTTTCAAGTGGATTTTTCACCAGTTTTCCCAACTCTTTTAAGATGTTTTCTCCACTTGTTTTAGAGCAAATATTTTCAATCAAAAGGAGAGTTTTTATCAAGAGTGTTAAAAGTGATTCTTTGAGTTTTCCTCCACAATTTCCATCCTTGTTTTCTCACACACCCACTTGAGCTATCCATTGCTATATCTACCTATAGGGATTTGTTGTGAGAGGATTTTAGGTGATCAAGAGTTGTGATCACCAAAGTTCATCTTTGTTTCTTTGAGGAGGCGGACGTGTGTGTTCGCATTGTTTCGGGTCCTAGTGGGGACTCGGTGTTTCGAGTTCGGGTGCGAATTCCTAGTTTGAGGTGCGGCCTCGGCGAGCCGGTGGGCTTGCGGTGTGTACGGGCTAGAGAGTCCGAGAGTTGTAGGTGTTGCGGCATCGAGTGATCCGGTGGGATCGATTATAGTGGAAATCCTTCGTGTGTCGAAGGCGGGGATGTAGAGCAAGTGTGCTCGAACCTCGAAACAAATCCCTTGTGTTTGCGATTGCTCACTCTCTCTCTCTTTGTCTCTTGTTTATATCTTGCGTGCTTCTATTGTGTTTATCTTTACATGCTTGATATATATTGTGTGCTTAATTGATATATGCTTGGGTTATTTGCTAACACTTGTATTTAACCAAGAGAGCCAACGCGGCACCTCAACCCTTATCTAGGAGAATCTAGAGGAGTTTGTCCAGAGCCTTTCACGGAAAATTCGGCAACACTCTTATGTTATACGTGGTGTTTAGTGTAATAGTTTGTTTAGGTCATAATAATTTTTACTTCCACATTATTTGTCATTAAGTGACTTTTAGATTAGCCATCACCTATTCACCCCCCCTCTAGGTGAACCTACAATTGGTATCAGAGCCAAGTGCTCTGAATTTGGGTCTTACAACCTAGAGTTAAAGATCCTCATTTTTAGGCTAATCACAATATTTGTACACACACCATGGACTTCATGTCACCACCCATGTTTGACATTCTTAATATCCATATATGGAAGGTAAAGATGTCCTTGTACCTCAAAGCCCTAGGCATTCATGTTTATCTTGCTACCACTCAAGATTCATATGTTAATAGCAAGAATAATGAGGCTAATGCAAAAGCCCTTAATGCTTTAAAGTCTACCCTAAATAATGATTATTTATCTAGGGTTGCTAATGTTGATTCGGCTTTTGTAGCATGGAACATCATCACCTCCCTCGGCGAAAAGGATCTATATTATGCGGGGAGTGATTCGGATGTTGGAAGCGACGCCTCCAACTTGTGCTATATGGTCCAAGGGGATAACCCCCTTGAGGTAACTACCGAATCCGAGGTAGATGAAAATGACATGTCATATGATGAACTTGCTTCATTTTGTCAACAACTATTAGAGAAATATGACATGCTTAAAAAGGATAATAAGATTTTGAAAAAGAATTTTGATTGCATGCATAAAGAAAATGATTCATTTAAAACTAAGATTGCATGTTTAGAAAAAGAAAAGAAGATTTGAAAAATGAAAATATTTCCTTAATGTCTAAATTGAATGATTTATGTGAAGGAAATATGTCTTTGAAAAATCAAATTGTTTTGGTAGAAAAACAAAAAGAAGTTATTTTTCAAGAAAACTCTTGTTTAAAAAGAAAAATGTTTGAAAAGAAAAAGAAAAGGAAAATGTTTCTAAAAAGAAGAAAATTGTTTCACAATCTCACCATGCTTTACATGCCACCATTGATGAAAATGAGATTAATTTTTTGAAAAATAAAATAAATTGTTTGAGCTCAACTTTGAGCAAATGTGCATTTAATCATTCTAGGTTGGAGTCTATGTTCTCAAAGAAACAAACTCTACACATTCATGCACATCATCATCATGCATATGCTTATGTTGCACGTCATGATCACACTCACACACATAAGCATCCTAAGGTGTACAAATGTACACATTGTGGCCGCAAAGGCCATTTAGCAAAATTTTGTTTTGATAAGATAAATGCTTTAAATTTTGCTAATAAAAATGTTTGGGTGCCTTACAAAGCTAACCCTCAAGGACCCAAAAGAAAATGGGTACCAAAACCCCCACCTTGTGTTTTTGATGTAGGTGAGGGCTCTCACATGACGTGAGAGGGATGGTGCCTTGATGGTGGTTGCATGGACTTGAAGGACATACATTTGATGCACCGCTATCAAGGAGGTTTGGTGGGTCAACCACCATGTTTTGGAGGTTTGGAGTTGGTGTTTACATGCTTGTTCATATGTCTTATTTTTAGCATGTTCATATTTTAGGTTTTGTGCTTCATGTGGTAAACTAGTTTAAATGTAGTTCTTATTAAAACTTGGATTCATACATGTACAAGTAGTGAGCAATAAATTGATTCATATATGTTTGTACTTCATGCTCATTTGTACCCACTATATGTACATGTATAGCCTAGTTTTGATGATTTTCTTATTTACACTTGTTTTGCCAATTTTTCATGTTTTTACTTCATGTATATGCATTTTTATTCAAATCTAATAAATATACATGTATATCCTTTTTGAGTCTCTTGCCTTTATGCAAATACCTTTAATAGACTCTTCTATGTTTGGGATATGTATGCATATTGTTAGATTTAGATAAATCATACATATACCATGAAATTTATTGTTTAAATGAAAATGAATTTTCATATTTTGTTTGATAAAATAAAATGAATAATCTGTTTTGATCATTTTGAGCCTTAATGACTATTTTCATGAAAATGCTATATACATGATTCTTGAACACTCATACTTCTTTTGTTTGTTATGACGTTGATTCATGAACACTTTTACGAGCTTAATTGATTTTGAGTGTCATCTCTTGTGTATTTGGTATGATTCATGAAATACATATGATTTGGTTTCATGTTTTTGAAGGATCTTTAACTAGTTTTTCAAAAAATTAATTTAACTAGTTATTTATTCTTCAATGTTTATGAGATATACATATGATCCTATTATTGTTTCAATTGGTATTATTGAATCATTTCAATTGGTATCAATTTGACTCTATGTTTGTATATACTCATATTTTGTTTTCTATATATGTATGTATCAATTTCAATTGGTATACTCATTTTTTATACATATATATATGACTTATTTGTACTTGAGTTAAAATTGTTTTACATGTTTAAAGCACAAAGTTGTTTATGATAAGAAAATAAAAATCTTAAGAAAAATTCTCAAGATTTGTTTTATTGAGAAAATTCAAAATTTTGTTTTATAAGAAAAATTCAAAATTTTTGATTTGTATTGCCTATATGTGAGGAGAGCTTAACATCTCTTCTACATATAGATTCATGTTGAGTGTATTGTATATTGAGGAGCTTGACAACTTTTCTTTATGTGGTACACGTGTGTAGGGGGAGCTTCACATCTCCTCTTATGCATTACATATTATATGTTATTTGAATTAGGGCTTGTCATCCCTCTTTCATGTAATGTATATGTATAGGGAAGTTACTTTACCGTCTTCCTCTTCATGAATGTATATCGCATATAACCATTTATTGATTTGTTTGGTTTGCCCTTCTTTGGTTTTTTGTTTCGGACAAAAAGGGGGAGAAAAATTTATTTGGTTTTATTTTTACTTTAACCCCTTTGTTGATGATTGACAAAAAGGGAGAGAGGTATTTGGTATATATGCATGCTTTTGTGATTAAAGGATTTATGTTTATGCATATATGTTTTATTGTGCAAATAGGAGAAAAAGAATTTTTGTTCTATGCTTGATTAGCATGTTTACTCCTACATTTGCATACATGTTTATGTGCCTCATTGCATATTTATTTTGTTTATTTGAGATGCATGAGTTAAGGGGGAGCTTCTTTGAAGCTTTACTTTAATCCATGCATATATAACTTCATGAGTTTTGTCATCATCAAAAAGGGGGAGATTGTTGGCCCGAAAGCCCATCACTCTAGTTTTGATGATGATCAACTCATGTAGTTATAGTACTAATGATCTTGTGTTTAATTAGTGACAGATTTATGATCAAGATCTTAGTAGGTGCATAGCTTCAACAAAGGATTTGAAGTCAAGTTTTGGAGCTAGCACGGTTTGATCCAAGAGCCATTGGATCGTGTTTGGACCAAGTCAAGTTGATGTGAAGGCTTCAAGTGAAGGCTTCAAGAAGATGAAGACTTGAGTCTAGGTTTGTTTTTATAAGATTTGTTTTTAGATAAAATGTAAAGGATAGAATAGTTGGTGGATTGCTCAAGTATACATACACACACACACACACACTCTTGATAGTTTTATTTTACAAAAGATTTTCTATTTTAGAAAATACAAGTTTGGTTTTTGGTATTCAAGTATTTGTTTAATCCAAAACCATATTTAATGCTTAATGTCAAAAATATAGATATTTCACCATGTTTGTGTAGTGGATCATATCCATACACCATATGCTTTAAAAGAGTTTAAAATATCTTGTTTTTGTATTTGGTGAAATTTTGGAAAAACAAGTTTTGAAAAATCAAGTTTGGAAAAATACTGTTTTTCAATTGAGCCAATTTTTCCATATTACAAAAATAGTCCAAAACATTTGTAACATGCCTTAATTTTGTGCAAGCATGTTTGTTTATCAAAGTAGGTAAAACTATTTTTGTAGATTTTCTTTGATTTTATGGGATTTTATATGAGCCAAAAAGACCATGTTTTAAATCCCTAAGTTTTCTGATCTGGCTTCAGCCGGTCGACCGGGCGGTCGACCGACGTGCACAGACGTGCACGTTGGTTCTGGCAGGAGGGCCGGTCGACCGACCCGGTCGACAGTCCAGAGAGCTTTGCTCTCTGGAAAGGCCCCGGCCGACCGAGCGGTCGACCGGACAGAGAGACTTGCTCTCTGTATCCTGGCCTCGGTTGACCGACTGGTCGACCGATGTCACAACGGTATGAAATATGACCGTTAGCCGGTCGACCGGGCGGTTGACCGACAAGCCTGACAGACCTCCAACGGCTAGTTTTTGAAGCCCTATAAATTGGGCCATTTGGAGGCTGTTTTCAACAAGATTTTCAAGTGGATTTTTCACCAGTTTTCCTAACTCTTTTAAGAGGTTTTCTCCACTTATTTTAGAGCAAATACTTCCAATCAAAAGGAGAGTTTTTGTCAAGAGTGTTAAAAATGATTCTTTGAGTTTTCCTCCACAATTTCCATCCTTGTTTTCTTACACACCCACTTGAGCTATCCATTGCTATATCTACCTATAGGGATTTGTTGTGAGAGGATTTTAGGTGATCAAGAGTTGTGATCACCAAAGTTCATCTTTGTTTCTTTGAGGAGGCGGACGTGTGTGTTCGCATTGTTTCGGGTCCTAGTGGGGACTCGGTGTTTCGAGTTCGGGTGCGAATTCCTTGTTTGAGGTGTGGCCTCGGCGAGCCGGTGGGCTTGCGGTGTGTACGGGCTAGAGAGTCCGAGAGTTGTAGGTGTTGCGGCACCGAGTGATCTGGTGGGATCAATTATAGTGGAAATCCTTCGTATGTCGAAGGCGGGGATGTAGAGCAAGTGTGCTCGAACCTCGAAACAAATCCCTTGTGTTTGCGATTGCTCACTCTCTCTCTCTTTGTCTCTTGTTTATGTCTTGCGTGCTTCTATTGTGTTTATCTTTACATGCTTGATATATATTGTGTGCTTAATTGATATATGCTTGGGTTGTTTGCTAACACTTGTGTTTAGCCAAGAGAGCCAACGCGGCACCTCAACCCTTATCTAGGGGAATCTAGAGGAGTTTGTCCAGAGCCCTTCACGGGGAATACGGCAACACTTTTGTGTTATACGTGGTGTTTAGTGTAATAGTTTGTTTAGGTCATAATAGTTTTTACTTCCGCATTATTTGTCATTAAGTGACCTTTAGATTAGCCATCACCTATTCACCCCCCTCTAGGTGATCTTACAACCCAAGCCTTAATAAAAATTAATAGACGTGGACCCTAGGGACACCTCAGACTCATTAAGAGATTAACCGAGGGTGGAACTTGTTTTGAATCTTACTCTTGTGAAATCGGTGTCTAAGGTTGGGGATTAAAAGGTTAAGCCTCGAAGATACCGTGGTTTGGCGTAATTAAGGCCTGTTACTTACGCACGGATACCTCCCACAGTATTTTGCCCCTACCTGACCGATTAGCTTGTGGTCGGATTCAAGCAACAACCTCCCCCAGGTAATCGACCTGTTAGGAGTCGTCTAGGTCTAGGTCAACCTTAATATAGGCTTGGTTTTGATTTTTTTTCTTTTCTTTTGTTTGTTGTTTGATTTTTCTTTTTTGTTTGTGATTGTTTGTGAAATGGAATTCAACAGTAACAATTCTTTCAATCCTAATATGAATTCATATTTCACACCAACCCCATTCGATTTGGATAATTCCAACCCGGCTTTTTACAACATGAACTAACCAAATACACCGGGTTGGCCTTATCCAATCAATACAACCCATACCCTCATTCTTTTAATTATAATTTTCAAAATAATTTCAACTCTTCACAGAGTCAATGGGATTCACCTCTCCCGAGTTAAATTTTCAACCTCTTTGTTCATCATATCAACCTTGTCCACAAATATCATTCCCCGATTTCGTTTCCTATACTCCTTTTTCTGGACCTCCCATTGAAGAAAAATCCGAGTTAGAAAAGAGTATAGAAGCCAATCTATAAGAGGCCGAGCAACAACTTCAGAAAATGTTGGCCTCTCTAATTCCACAATATTTTCAGGAGTCTTACTGAGTTTCACCTCCTCATAATGAACAACCATCTGCCCTGAAAACGAGTAAGGAACTCTTGTGTGAGTCTAAGCCTCAATCTCAAAATTTTGGACTCAAATTCTTCACAAAATTTCCTAAATCAAGATTATTATACTCCCATTTTAGAGCATCCACTTGTAGAAAAATCAAGTCTAGAAAAGAGTATAGAAATCTTGTAGGAGTCTGCGTTACAATTTCAAAAATCTTCTTCTCAGTCTATTGATAGGTTGGAAACACAATTGAGTAAATTGGTCAACATTTATAAAAATGAAGAATCTCTCTCTTCTCTACTTTTGACCATTCAAATATCTCTAACTCTATCAATTTGTCCCATGACTCTTATTATTTTGAAAACCAAGATTCTTTCACTCATTTTCTAGAATAACCAATTGAAGATACATCACATCTAGAAAAGAGTATAAAAGTCTTGCAAGAGTCCGCGCTAAAATTTTAAAACTCTTCTGCCGAGTCTATCAATAGGTTGGAAACACAATTGGATCAATTCGTTAGCATTTATAAGAATGAGAAAACTCTGTCCTATCAATCTGTGACCAATTCAGCTATCCCTAACTCTATTGATTTGACCCAGGACTCTTGTCATTTTGGACATCAAGTTTCAATTTCAGCATACCCATCTGAACTTGTCCAAACTTCAAATCCTATTGACATTTTGGCAAGTTATTCTTTTTCTGAGATTGAACTTGAGCATGAATATGATCCTGAACTTTCACTTGGTAATTCAATTTCACTTCCTGATTCAATATTGACTGAGGTGTTTTTACCTGAATTAAGGCCTTTTCCCGAGTCCATATTGGATCAGTGCCAGTTCATTGTGAAATTGAATCACCAATTTTTTATGATCATCATATTAAACTTAACCAATTTCATACTTTTGAAAGTCCCATTGATAAATTGACAAGTTCTCATTTTTATGGAATTGAACTCAATGTGGAATGTGACTTTGATCCTCAAATTTGTGATCTAGTTTAAATTCCTGAATCAATATTGACTCCAATTTTGTTACCCAAATTGAGTAACATTTTAGAGTCAGTTTTGGTTTCTATACTTGTCATTCTTGAACTGAAATCACCAACCTTAGAAAGTCACATTCCATCATGGGAAAATAAATGTGGACTTGAGTTTCACCTTCTTGATTTGGACCCACTTCCTGATCCAATCTCGACTCCTGAACCTCTACTTGATTTAAGTCTTTTTCTTGAGTCGGTATTAGTTCCTTTATTTCCTGAGTCCAAATCAATCATTCCATTCTGGGACAAGGGTCTTGATAAATTTGACTCTGAAATTATTTTGAAAACTTGGAAATTAGATAGGGTAAATTTTTTAATAAAAATCATAAATATAGACATCTTTCTAGTGGGTTGTATTATAGACGTCTCTGGTGGGTTTCTCCGGACTCCACGCAAGTTAGATTGGGCTGCATTTCGTGGACCAATCAGACCACCACCTTGAGGTGATTTTTCCTTCCCTCTCTATTTATTTCATGCATACATACATCACGATGCATTGAGGACAATGCATGAGATAAATGTGGGGGATGGTTTACTAACATAGAATTTTTAGATTTTCTTTCTTTTACACTTCTTTTAAGATACTTTTAGAAAATTTCCCTTTTGTATTGGAATTTTCTCTTTTTTTAAAACTTTTTGAAATAAGAGACAAAGTTTTGATCTATTTTTAAGAAAATTAAGATGATCTTAGAAATTAAGGAAGCCTTAATTATGACATTTTAAACCCAGTCGAAATAATGGATCTTATTTAAAATTATAGGCTAAGTAAGATAAATTGGGGAGATAATTTTATCTTGAATTTTTTTGCATTAGATAGTATGCACTTCACACTTCACAATTTTTGGATGGAAACAAAGACCTAAAATGCCATAAAGCAAAAATAACTAAAAAGAAAAAGTATATATGGTATAAATAAAATATCACTTATTAAGCTGGATAATTATGCCTCAAGAAGCATGATTGTTTACGCCTAATGGTGGTTAAAAGAAACAAATAAATCCCCCTTAGTTTTGTGGCCTTGTTTACTCGAGTCTTTAAACCCGAGGGATGTTTTCTCATCTGCTGCCCTAAAATCGTCTAGTCTGGGAGTCATTGGTTAAAGGCTCATTACCCGGGTAAACTAGAAAGTCTAAGAAAACTAAGGGAAGAAAAAAAAGAAAAAGGAAATATATAAATAAATGGCTTGATGGTTAGAGTTGAAATCCCAGAAATCTTTACTATCACAAAGTGCATATTATCTAGGTTTTATGAAAGATAAAATATTCAATCCAATTTTGAATTCTTACCTTAATTGAAGACAAGATCTTGCATAGAGACTAAGTTTAAGGAAGAATGATTTTTGGTAGACTTATGACCTTAGATCGCTTATATTTTTGCAAAAATATTTTGAAAACTTGTCTCTCTTTCAAAATGCATTTTCAAAATACTAACATTTATCTTCTTTCTTTATGAATTTTGTGGTTCAATCCGCTGAAAACCCTCAGGAGACAAAACTCCTCCTCTAGGGGTAACCTAGAGGTTTAACGGCTTGTTGCACGTGCTCAGTGCAATCGCGTCACCTACGAAAGTGGTATAATAATATTTGTACTATAGTTTTTCTTTTCTTGTTTTGCTCGGGACGAGCAAAAGATAAGTGTGGGGGGTATGATTAATCTACAATTTTGTATTATTATATCGCATTTCCCACCGATTTATGAATAAAATGTCGGTCTAAACCTTGTTTTGGTCTCTCTTGCAGGTAAATCAAGAGTTTAAGGGCAAAAGAGTAATAAGAGCTTAATTAAACCCATTTGTGGGTAATTAAATCAGCATTACTTGGAGGCCAAGTAAGGGATCTTCTAGAAGATACATCGAACTTAGACTCTTGCGCACGTCAGACGAATATCTGGCCAAAAATACCAAAATTGGAATATACCAAGAAGGTCCACGAAGCCCAGAGATGTTTCTCGCCAAAACCAGGGATTTAACTCCCTGATTTTGCTGAGGAAACACGGCAAATGCCGAGATTCCGCTACAAATTGGTGGGCTCACGCGTCTATTTTCGACGCTTGGGCCCGTCTCGTCTTCTAGAAGCTGTATTGTCCTATAGAAACCCCTTTAGAGGTCTAAAATGAAGCAATGTTTGATTTTAGGTTAGGGTTTCTATGTTTTAGGGTAGTGTAGGTAGGTGTTCTTCATTTCTTTTCTTTTATATTTTCTTTTCTTTTTAGCTCAATATTAGGGCTGAGAGATTTAGAGAGATAGAGAGGGATTGATGTAATAGATGGTGACAATCTATGTAAAGGTGCCTCCTTTCTTCTTCGAAGTAATCTTTTCCATCTTCTACATGATGCTTGGCTAAGTTTTTCTTCTTCTCATGGCAATCTAACTACTAACCACTAACCATCTAACCACTTACTTGATAATCCACATGAATCTAATAGCCTCTACAAGGCCTTGCTCTTTCAAGAGCCATTGATGGCTCATGATGATGGATTATAACATTCTAACATTTCTAACACCTAACCCACTAACTTGCTAACTTGCAATGTCTTCTTTATTTCATGCTCATCTCTAACCGGTTTTGATGATATAATAAGTAGCTTGCAACTTGTTAGTGGTATGATGTGTTGTTTGAATGTAGAAGATCAATCTTATGAGCCATGCTCTATATCGTCTCTTGAAGCCAAGGACTAGTGATGGCCAAGGATCCATATTATCACTAAGAGGTTAGCATAGTTAGTGGAATTAGTAGTTAGTAGCCATGAGTTTTATTTTCCTTTGTTTTAAAAACAATTTTCAAAACTCTTTTATCATTTTTTCTATCGTTGTTTTTACCATTCTCTGAGTTCGTCCTTGTTTCATCTTCTTTTCTATTTTGTTTTTCAAACCACTTTTCTCTTTTGTTTCCACGTTGTTTTCATCGCTCTCCTCACCTCTCACATGCTTGATTTCCTTTTCTTTTCTTTTCTCTTCTTTTTCTAATTCTTTAACAAAGAAGAACTGTTAACATAACACGTGAATAGAGACTGTTAATGCTTCTATCGCCTCCCGTCCCTGTGGATTCGACCCGTTGAGCCAATGCTATAACGGAAGTATCGAGGGAACATTAGCACATACGAGCTTTTACATTGATTTTATAAAACACACATTTTTTGAGTGCTAGTTCCGCCCGATCAACAACTATCTCCTCAAGATTCGTCTAAATAAGAGTTGAGGTGCCGCTTTGGCTCTCTTGGTTGAATACAAGTATGAGCAAATAATCCCTAAGCTTATGACAATATGGCGCAAGTATATCAAGCGAGTAATGAATATAAACAATAAGAGCATGCAAGATATAAAGACAAGTGAGAGATAGAGAGAGCAATCGGAAACACGATAAATTTGTTTCAAGGTTCGAGCGCACTTGCTTTATGTCTCCGCCTTCAACACTATGAAGGACTTCCACTAAAAATGATCCCACCGGATCACTCGGTGCCATAACACTTATAAGGAGTTCCCACTAGAACTCTTGGACTCTCTAGTCCCTTTACTCGTTCCCGCAAGAACAAACACACGTAAGCATGCAAGCTTGCCAAGGCCACACCTCTACACTGAGTTCTCACTAGAACCCGAAATAACGCGAACCCGTAAGTCCGCCTCCTCAAAATACAAAGATGAAAACTTTGGTGATCACAACACTTTGATCACCTAAAACAACTGTCACAATATCTCTCCTATAGGATGGATTTATCAATGGAAAGCTCAATATGTGTGAGAAGACAAGGATGAAATTTGTGGGGGAAAACAAAAGAAATCACTTTTGAAAACTCTTGATAAACTCTCCTTTTGAATGGAAGTATTTGGCTCTAAAACAAGTGGAGATAAATACTTAATAGAGTAGGAAAAACAATCTCTAAAACCCACTTAAAATCTTATAGAAAACAGTCCATAGGAGCCCCAATTTATAGGCTTCAAAAAACTAGCTGTTGCAGGCCAAGTTAGCAGTCTGGACTGCTGGCGGTTGACCGCCCGGTCGACCGGCCAACGGTCAGATTTCTGACCGTTGAGCCAGCGGTCGACCGTCCGGTCGACCATGGCCTGGATACAGAGAGCAGAGCTCTCTGCCTGTCGACCGCCCGGTACTGGGTCCATTTCTAGAGAGCAGAGCTCTCAAGCGGACGACCGGGTCGGTCGACCGGCCCACCAGCCAAACAAGCCGTGCACGTTTTGTGCATGTCGGTCGACCGGCAGAAGGCCAAAAATTAGAATTTGGGGATTTAAAAACTTGTTATTTTTCCTTTAATAAAATCCCATAAATTCTCTAAAAATCTATAAAAATAAGTTCAGTTATATACTTTGAATAGTAAAATCAAAACATGTTACAAATATTTTGAACTATTTTTGTGACTTAGAAATTTTGGCTTAAAACAAAAACCGTATTTTTTCAAACTGTATTTTTTTAAACTTCTCCAAGTACAAAAATAAGATATTCTAAACACTTTTAAAACTTAGTGTGTATGGATATGCTCCACTACACATATATGGTGAAATATCTATGTTTTTGACATTAACTCTAAAATAGGTTTTGGTTAAAACACATGTACATATGAAACTCCAAAAATCAAAACGGTATTTTTCTAAAATGAAAATTCTTTTATGAAAACACAAATAAATCTTAAGTGTTTGTGTATATGTACTTGAGCAATCCACCAACTAATCTATCCTTTACATTTTATCTAAAAAAAAAATCTTAACAAAATAAATCTAGACACAAGTCTTCTTCTTCTTCTTCATCTTGACTTGATCCAAACCACGATTCAAAGAGGTAGACTCCTCTTGAGTACTTGATGTGGTCTTGATGCATAAGTTCCTGAATCAACATGTGCTAGCTCCAAAACTTGACTTTAATTCCTTTGTTGAAGCTAAATACCTACTAAGATCTTGATCACAAATCTGAGACTAAATAAATACAAGATCATTAGTACTATAACTACATGAGTCATTCATCATCAAAACTAGAGTGATGGGCCTTTGGGCCAACAATCTCCCCCTTTTTGATGATGAAAAAAACTCATGGAGTTATATATGCATGGATTAAAGTTAAGCTTCAAGAAGCTCCCCTTAACTCATGCATAACAATAAACAAATAGGATATGACAATGAAGTGCACAAAACTAAACAAACATATATGCATTAATAGGGTGAGAGAAACATACATAAAGCAAAAATTCTTTCCAAAAACTTTCTCCCCTTTTTTGTTTAAACTTTCAAAAACATTCTCCCATTTTGTAAAACGTAAGATGCATAAACTCAATATATGCAAAAACTCAAATATGAATATATAAACTCAAAATCTTTCTCCCCCTTTTTGTCAATCATCAATAAAGGGGTAGAATAAAACAAATCAATCATAAGGATATATATGTGATATACATTCATGAAGAGGAAGACGCTAAGTTGACTTCCCTGCATACATGCATTTACATGAGAAGGGATGACAAGCCCTAACTCACATAAAACATAATATACAATGTATAAGTGGAGATGTGAAGCTCCCCCTACACACGTGTATCACTTAAAGAAGAGATGTCAACCTCCTCAATATAATATACACTCAATATGAATTTATATATAGAAGAGATGTTAAGCTCCCCTTGCATATAGACAATACATATCAAAACATTCTAAACACAAATTTACTCAAGGTAATAAAACATATTTTGAGATACCTTTGTAAATAAACGAAATTTTTAAGATACTAATTGTAAATAAACAATACAAATTTTGAATTAACAAATCAATTTGCGATATCACAAGATTTTTGATACCATATGAAATTAAAAATTTGTGATACCATTTGAAATTGAAACACTTGTACATTTTGATACCAATTAAAGAAAATATTTTATATATATACCAATTGAAATATATGGTAAATTGTTGATACTAAATAGGTAAAACATATTGATACCAACTGAATTTAAACCCAATTGAAAATTGAAACATATTGATACCAACTGAAGTATATTGTAAATTTTGATATTAATAAAATACCAATTGAAAATAATACATAAGCTTATTAAAATACCAATTGAGATACCAATTGAAACTAAGATACAAAGCAAGCTTAGTATAAACATATTTTGTGCTTTAAATAAGTAAGGCTATAATAAATCAAGTACAATCAAATCATATATATGTATGAAAATGAAAATACCAATAGAAATTGATATTAATTGAAATATGAAGCATACATATATAAGAAAACATATGAGCATACAAAATTAATATCAATTGTGATACCAATTGAAAACACAATGAAGACCAAGTATATAACTCATAAATAACTACCCTATACATGCACATGATAAAAGATTTTTAATAAGGCATACAAGGCATGGTCGTCCATCCATCCGCCCTTTTTGGGGTTGGTAGGGGTTTTCAAAAATAAGAGTTTGAAAATATTTTTATTGTGAAAACACTACCAAATGAAGAATAAATAACCAGTTAAATTAATTTTTAAAAAACTAGTTAACGATCCTTCAAATATGAAACCAAATCATATGTATATCATAAAACATACTAAATACATTGGAGTTGACACTCGAAATCTATAAAGTACAAAAGTTCTCATGAAAACAATGTCATGAGTAAACAAATGAAGTGTGAGTGCATAAGTAACATGTGAATAACATTTTCATGAAACTAAGCAATAAAGATCGAAACATCAAACATGTGAAAATCATAAAAATTCATTTTTCATCTAAAAACAAACTTCTAGGTATATGTATGTTTTTATCCAAAACTAACAATATGCATACATATCCCAAACATAAAAAGAGTCCATAATGTAAATTGCATGAAGGTAAGTGACTCAAATGTATACTTGTATATTTGTTTGTTTTGGACAAAAATTACATATACATGAAGCAAAACATGAACAAGATAGGCAAGACAAGTATAAATGAGGGAATTATCAAAACTAGGCCATACATGTACATGTAGTGAGTACAAATGAGCAATGAAGTACAAACATATATGAATTAAATGTTGCTCACTACTTGTACAAATATATACACAAGTTTTAAGAAAAACTACATTTAAACAAGTATTTACCTCATGAAATACAAAACATGATTATTTTTAACATAACATTAAAACATGCTATAAATCATCAAATATAAATGCATATAAACTAAAATAGAAGTTTAGAGATAGTTACCAAACCATAAGAACTATACTCCAAATCTCCAAAACATGGTGGTCGTCCCATCAAACCTCCTTGATAGCGGTGCATCAAATGTATGTCCATCAAGTCCATGTTCCACCATCAAGGCACCAACTCTCTCACATCATGTGAGAGCCCACACCTACATCAAATATAAAAGGTGAGAATTTTGGTACCCATTTTCTTTTGGGTCTACGAGGGTTAGCATTGTAAGGAACCCAAACATTCTTGTTAGCAAAATTTAAAGAATTTACTCTATCATAACAAAATTTTGCTAAATGGCCTTTGCGGCCGCAATGTGTACACTTTTACACTCTATCATGCATATGTGTATGAGTGTGATCATGACGTGCAAAGTGTGCATATACATGTTGTGGGTGATGTACATGAACATGTGGAGCTTGTTTCTTTTGAAATAAGATTTCCAATCTTTTATGGTTAAATGCACAATTGCTCAAAGTTGTGCTCAAATAATCTATTTTATTTTTTAAAAATTTAAATTTATTTTTGTCAATAGTAATAGCATGAAAAACATGGTCAACAATCTTTTTCTTTTTAGAAACATTTTCCTTTTCTTTTGAAACAACTTTTCTTTTCAAAGAGATGTTTTCATTCAAAGCAATTTCCTTTTCCTTTTCCACCAAAATAATCTTATTTTTCAAAGAGGTGTTTCCTTCACAAAGATCATTTTGTTTAGAAGACGAGAAAATATTCTCATTTTTCAAAAATTCTTTCTTTTTACAATACATGCAACTTTATTTTTAAAAGAATCATTTTCTTCTAAAATGGAGTCATATTTCTTTTTCAAATTCTTATTTTCCTTTTTAAGCAAATCATATTTTTCAAGGAGTTGTTGACAAAAAGATGCAAGTTCATCATATGGCATATCAACATCCTCTTCTAACTCGGATTTGGAATTTACCTCAAGGGGGTTATCCTCTTGGACCATGTAGCATATGTTGGAAGCCTCACTTCCAACATCCGAGTCGCTCCCCGTATAGTATTGTTCTTGTTCGCCAAGGGAGACAATGGTGTTCTATACTATAAAAGCCGAATCAAGATTAGCAACCCTACATAAATAATCATCATTTAGGGTACTCTTCAAAGCATGGATGGCTTTTGCATTAGCCTCTAAATGTTTGCCATTTAAACAATAAGAATCTCTAATAGTGATAAAATAAACATGAATGCCTAAAGCTTTGAGGTACATAAACATCTTAACTTTCTAATTTTGGATGTTAAGAACGTCAAAAGTGGGAGGTGACATGAAATCCATGTGTGTGTACAAATATTGTGATTAGCTACAAATGAGGATCTTTAATTCTAGGTTGTTAGACCCAAATCAAGAGCACGTGGCTCTGATACTAATTGAAATCACCTAGAGGGGGGTGAATAGGTGACTAGCTAATCTAATGGTGAATTAATGCAGAATTAAAAACTATTTATGCAACTTAAAAATTCTTAAGCTAAACACACCAAGTATAACCTAAAAGTGTAGCCGAATTCCTCGTGAAGGGCTCTGGACTATCTCCTCAAGATTCCTCTAGATAAGAGTTGAGGTGCTGCTTTGGCTCTTTTGGTTGAATACAAGTGTGAGCAGACAATCCCCAAGCATATAAGAATATGGCACAAGTATATCAAGCAAGTAATAAATATGAACAATAAGAGCATGTAAGATATAAAGACAAGTGAGAGATAGAGAGAGAGCAATCACAAACACGGAAGATTTGTTTCGAGGTTCGAGCACACTTGCTCTACGTCCTCGCCTTCAACACTATGAAGGATTTTCACTAAAAACAATCCCACTGGATCACTCGGTGCCGCAACACTTACAAGGAGTTCCCACTAGAACTTTTGGACTCTCTAGTCCTTTTACTCGTTCCAGCAAGAACAAACGCACGCAAGCATGCAAGCTTGCCGAGGCCACACCTCTACACCGAGTTCTCACTAGAACCCGACACAACGCGAACCCGCAAGTCTGCCTCCTCAAAGTACAAAGATGAAAACTTTGGTGATCACAACACTTTGATCACCTGAAATAACTCTCACAATAACTCTCCTATAGGATGGATTTATCAATGGAAAGCTCAAGTATGTGTGAGAAAATAAGGATGGAATTTGTGGTGGAAAATACAAGAAATCACTTTTAAAAACTCTTACTAAACTCTCCTTTTGAATGGAAGTATTTGGCTCTAAAACAAGTGGAGATAAATACTTAATAGAGTAGAAAAAACTATCTCTAAAACCCACTTAAAATCTTATAGAAAACAGTCCATGGGAGTTCCAATTTATAGGCTCCAAAAAACTAGCCGTTGCAGGCCAAGTTAGCAGTCTGGATTGCTGGCGGTCGACCGCCCAGTCGACCAGCCAACGGTCAGATTTCTGACCATTGAGCCAGCAGTCGACCGGCAGGTCGACCGTGGCCTGGATTCAGAGAGCAGAGCTCTCTGTCGGTAGACCGCCCGGTCGACCGGGGCCATTTCTAGAGAGCAGAGCTCTCTGGCGGTCGACCGGGTCGGTCGACCGGCCTACCAGCCAAACAAGCCGTGCACGTCAGTCGACCGCTGATTGGTATTCGATTCTGCATATTTTACCACATTATTCCCATGCATATTACAAATAAAAATATGATTTTTACTCATATTCTCTCTATTTTTGAAGGTCCACATCTGAAATAAGAAAAAGCCCAAAATCTCTTTAATTAGCAATAATTAAAAGAGATTAATTCAAAGCCCTAAAGAGAGCCCAAGTTTGAGCCCAGGATCTGGAGAATTCTATGCGCCAGCTCACACTTTTAGAAGGTCTACATGGATAACAAACTCATAACAAATTCGTAACAGAAATCTGGGATCCAATGGACCAGATGTTGCCGCGTTTTCCTAATTCTAGCCGCAGATCTGCGGCAGATCTGGGGCTGTTGAGCCCCAGATTCCTGCCACCTATCCGGGTTCGAGAGAATTCCTTCTGAGCCCTATAAATAGCCCCGCAGAAAGCCAGAGCGAGGGCAATCTTCGTTTTTAGGAGTAGGTCCAGATTTTAGTGTAGTGTAGGTGAGTGTTCTTCATTTCTTGTATTTTCTTTTCTTTATTTTTAGATCATTGTAGTAGGGCTGAGTGATTCATAGAGAGAGAGATTGAGAGGGATTGATGTAATAGAGAGTGACACTCTATGTAAATGTGCCTCCTTTCTCCTCCATTGTAATCTCCTTCTCCTTCTAACATGATTTCTTGCTAACTTTTTCTTCTCATGGCAATCTAACTACTAACCACTAACCATCTAACCACTTACTTGATAATCCACATGAATCGGGTTGCCTCTACAAGGCCTTGTTCTTGCAAGAGCCATTGATGGCCAAAGATGATGGGTTCTAACATCTAACTTGCTAACTTGCTAACCAAGCTAACTCTCTTTTATTTTCATGCTCTTTTATTTCATGCTTGTAGTGTAATGAGTGATGCTTGTAATAGCTTGTTCTTGTTGCAATGTTTTGATTGTTATGAACCATCCATGAGCCATGCTTTGTATTGCTTCTTGAAGATAAGGATTGTGATGGCCGAGGATCAAAATGTGAGGCAACTATCTCGAAGAGGTTAGTATGGTTAGTGGAGTACTTAGTAGTTAGTAGCCATGAATTTTCTTTTACCTTTATTTTAGAAATCGTTTTCAAGTTCCTCTTCTTATTTTCTTATCGACGTTTTCATAGCTCTCCTCACCTACCACATGCTTGTTTTCCTTTCCTTTTCTTTTCATTCTTTCAACATAGAAGAATTGTTAATATCTGACGTGACAAGAGACTGTTAATGCTTCTATCGCCTCCCTTCCCTGTGGATACGACCCGTTGAGCCAATGCTATAACGGAAGTATCGAGGGTACATTAGCACATTCGAGCTTATCATTTGATTTCATAAATACCCATTTTTGAGTGCTAGTTTCCGCCCCGATCAAATTTTGGCGCCGTTGCCGTGGAAGGGAATGGTTTTGATGTCACGTTTTTGTTAACATTTGTCTTCTCTGTTTTGGTGTGCAGGGCAATATTTTCAGGTGCTTAACATTGCAGTACATAAACTAGTTTTGGCTCTCCATGCTCTAGAAAGCAGGGCACCAGATTTGGAAGGAAAGCCGCGAAACCGCGACTTTTGCCGCGCCACTGCGGCCATTGTGCAATAATTCTGTATATTGTTTGTTCTGGGATGTGTATCTTGTAACAGCTAGTGATTTGTGCTGCTATCTTTCTGCTTTGCTTGCCTACACACCACAAAAAAAATAAAAGAACTAAAATACGGTATTTGGACGCTTTTAAAACTGTTTAGACATTTGCATTTAGGCACATGTCAATTCAATTCCAATATACTGTATTTTGTTCTGTTGTTGTGATCTGGATGGAGATGTACATATGGCATTGCATATAGCATAGGACAAACACGTGGGTGATTTATCGCTTTGTGTTATATTCTTATCTATATCGCACACTTGCACAAATTGAATTTAAGGGCATAACCCAAACAAGATAAGGTGGGATTTAATCACCCTTCCTTAGCCCAAAAATCATCTCCCCACTCACACAACCCAAGCCTTAATAAAAATTGAATAGACGTTGGCCCCTAGGGACATCTACATCTAGGTCTAGGTCAACTCTCCTATTGGCTTGGTTTTGATTTTTCTTTTTGTTTGTTGTTTGATTTTTTTCTTTTTGTTTGTGATTTTTTTTTGTGAAATGGCATTCAACAATAACAATTCTTTCAATCCTAACATGAATCCATATTTCACACCAACTCTATATGATTCGGATAATTCCAACCCGGCGTTTTACAATATGCACCAACCAAATACACCGGGTTGGCCTTATCCGAATCAATACAACCCATACCCACATTCTTATGAATATAATTTCCAAAATAATTTCAACTTGTCACAGAGTCATTGGGGATTCAAGTCCCCCGAGTTAAATTTTCACCCTCCTTGTCCCCCATGTCCACCTTGTTCATCATATTCACCTTATCCACAATATTCATTCCCCGATTTAGCTTCTTATACTCCTTTTTCTGAACCACCAATTGAAGAAAAATCTGAGTTACAAAAGAGTTTAGAAGCTAATCTACAAAGGGCCGAGCAACAACTTCAAGAAACATTGGCCCCTCCAATTCTACAATATTTTCAAGAGTCTTACTCAGTTCCACCTCCTCATAATGAACAACCATTTGCCTTGGAAACGAGTAAAGAACTCTTGTGTGAGTCCAAGCTTCAATTTCCACACATTTTTGACTCAAATCATTCACAAAATTTTCAAAACCAAGATTCCTATACTCCCATTCTAGAGCAACCATTTGGAGATACATCAAGTCTAGATGAGAGTTTGGATATCTTGAAGGAGTCTTTATTAGAATGTCAAAAATCACATGCCGAGTCTATCAATAAGGTGGAAGAACAATTGAGCCAATTGGTTAACATTATTAGGAATGAGGAAACTCTATCTTATCAACCTTTGACCAATTCAACTATGCCAAACTCTATTGATATGACCCAAGACTTTTGTCATTTTGGAAATCAAGATTCAATTTCAGCACACTCATCTGAACTTGTCCAAACTTCAAATCCCATTGATATTTTGGCAAATTTTCCTTTTACTGAAATTGAACTTGAACATGAATATGATCCTGAACTTCCACTTGATGATTCAATTCTACTTCCTGATTCAATTATGACTCCAGTGTCTTCACCTGATTTCACTTCATTTCCTGAGTCATTATTGAATCCTGTACCCATCCATTGTGAAATTGAATCACCAATCATTCATGATGATCATATTGAACTTGACCAATTTCATACTTTTGAAAGTCCATTTGATAAATTGGTAGGTTCTCAATTTTGTGGAATTGAACTCAATGTGGAATGTGACTTTGACCCTCAAGTTTGTGATTTAGTTCAAATACCTGAATCATTATTGATTCCTGTATTGTTATCCAATTTGAGTAACATTTTAGAGTCAGTTTTGATTCCCAACCCTCCTGAACTTGAATCACTAATCTTAGATAGTCACATTCCATCATGGGGAAATGAATTTGGACCTGAGCTTGATCTTCTTGATTTGGACACACTTCCTGAACCAATTTCGACTCCCGAACCTTTACTTGACTTAAGTATTTTTCCTGAGTCGGTATTAGTTCCTGTGCCTCCTGAGTCCAAATCAATCATTCCATCTTTTCATACTCCATTCTGGGACAAGGATCTTGATAAATTTGACTCCGAGATTATTTTGAAAATTTGGAAATTAGATGGGGTAAAACTGTTAATAAAAATCATTCATATATACATCATTCTTGTGGGTTGTATTCATGATATTTCTGGTGGGTTCCTCCAAACCCAAAGTAAAGTTGATTGGGTCATGTTTCGTGGACCAATCAGACCGCCACCGGAACCACCACCTTGAGGTAATTTTTTTCCTTCCCTCTCTATTTGTTTCATGCATACATATATCACGATGCATTGAGGACAATGCATGAGATAAGTGTGGGGGAGGGTTTACTAACATAGAGTTTTTAGATTTTCTTTCTTTTACACTTCTTTTAGAAATAAAAAAAAAAGAAATTCTTGATCCATGTTTAAAGAATCAAACTTAACTTTAGGGATTAAGGAAGCTCTAAACTAAGATTTCGAATTATAAGTCGAAAAGCGGAGTTTTGTTAGATTTTTAGGTTAAGTAATAAAGGATTAGAAAAATTACTAGATTTTAATTCTTTCTTTAGGATATATACATTAAACATATTGAAGGATTAATCAAGGACTTTGTGATTTATTTACATATATATATAATAAAAAAATATATAAAAGAAAAAAAAAGATGTACATAAATAAATAAATAATAAATACTTAGCCACTGATTAAGCTGGTTAGCCGTGCCTCAAGAAGCATTGCCGATCACGCCTAAAGGTGGTTAAGTCCTTAAATTCCTTCGTGGCCTAGTTTACTTGAGTCATCGAACCCGAGGGATGTTTTCTCATCTGGTGCCCTAAGACCATCTGGTTTGGGAGTCATCGGTAAGAGACTCGCTACAAGGGTAAATTAGAAAGCCTAAGGATGCTAAGGAAATGTAAATAAATAAAATTGTATATATAAAAAAAAAGAAAAAAGAAAAAATATTATATATATTAGTAAATAAATGAACTAAGTCTAAGAAAGATCCTTCATATTTATAGATGTATATATCCTAGGATTGATGCAAAATCCGGTTTTTGATCTTTTCCCTAAAATCTTAACCTAAGTTGAAAACAAAACTCCAAATAGACACTTATAAGAGGAATGACAAGTTTAGAGTAACCTGAAACCTATAACTTAAGTGAGAAACTTTAAAACATGGATCAAAATTTTCACTAACCCTTTTATTTTTCTTTATGGATTTTGTGGGTGTAATCCGCTGAAAACCCTCAGGAGACAACACTCCTCCTCTAGGGTAACCTAGAGGTTTAACGGCTTGTTGCACACGCTCAGTGCAATCGCGTCACCTGCGAAAGTGGTGTAATAAATTGTTAGTATAGGTTTTTTCTTTTCTTGTTTTGCTCGGGACGAGCAAAAGAATAAGTGTGGGGGTGTGATTGGTATTCGATTCTGCATATTTTACCACATTATTCCCATGCATATTACAAATAAAAATATGATTTTTACTCATATTCTCTCTATTTTTGCAGGTCCATATCTGAAATAAGAAAAATCCCAAAATCTCTTTAATTAGCAATAATTAAAAGAGATTAATTCAAAGCCCTAAAGAGAGCCCAAGTTTGAGCCCAGGATCTGGAGAATTCTATGCGCTAGCTCACACTTCTAGAAGGTCTACGTGGATAACAAACTCATAACAAATTCGTAACAGAAATCTGGGATCCAATGGACCAGATGTTGCCGCGTTTTCCTAATCCTAGCCGCAGATCTGCGGCAGATCTGGGGCTGTTGAGCCCCAGATTCCTGCCACCTGTCCGGGTTCGAGAGAATTCCTTCTGAGCCCTATAAATAGCCCTGCAGAAAGCCAGAGCGAGGGCAGTCTTCGTTTTTAGGAGTAGGTCCAGATTTTAGTGTAGTGTAGGTGAGTGTTCTTCATTTCTTGTATTTTCTTTTCTTTGTTTTTAGATCATTGTAGTAGGGCTGAGTGATTCATAGAGAGAGAGATTGAGAGGGATTGATGTAATAGAGAGTGACACTTTATGTAAAGGTGCCTCCTTTCTCCTCCATTGTAATCTCCTTCTCCTTCTAACATGTTTTCTTGCTAACTTTTTCTTCTCATGGCAATCTAACTACTAACCACTAACCATCTAACCACTTACTTGATAATCCACATGAATCGGGTTGCCTCTACAAGGCCTTGTTCTTGCAAGAGCCATTGATGGCCAAAGATGGTGGGTTCTAACATCTAACTTGCTAACTTACTAACTTGCTAACCAAGCTAACTCTTTTTTATTTTCATGGTCTTTTATTTCATGCTTGTAGTGTAATGAGTGATGCTTGTAATAGCTTGTTCTTGTTGCAATGTTTTGATTGTTATGAACCATCCATGAGCCATGCTTTGTATTGCTTCTTGAAGATAAGGATTGTGATGGCCGAGGATCAAAATGTGAGGCAACTATCTCGAAGAGGTTAGTATGATTAGTGGAGTACTTAGTAGTTAGTAGCCATGAGTTTTCTTTTACCTTTGTTTTAGAAATCGTTTTCAAGTTCCTCTTCTTATTTTCTTATCGACGTTTTCATAGCTCTCCTCACCTACCACATGCTTGTTTTCCTTTTCTTTTCTTTTTCATTCTTTCAACATAGAAGAATTGTTAACATCTGAC
The DNA here is from genome assembly GCA_038442645.1 of Agave tequilana. NCBI lineage: Eukaryota > Viridiplantae > Streptophyta > Magnoliopsida > Asparagales > Asparagaceae > Agave > Agave tequilana. The sequence goes on from JAVJIF010014062.1 coordinate 50,180, forward strand.
GTGACAAGAGACTGTTAATGCTTCTATCGCCTCCCTTCCCTGTGGATACGACCCGTTGAGCCAATGCTATAACGGAAGTATCGAGGGTACATTAGCACATTCGAGCTTATCATTTGATTTCATAAATACCCATTTTTGAGTGCTAGTTTCCGCCCCGATCAACCGCCTGGTCGACCGACCTCTATCTCGATCGACCGTGCGGTCGACCGGCAGAAGTCCAAAAATCAGAATTTGGGGATTTAAAAACTTGTTATTTTTCCTTTAATAAAATTTCATAAATCCTCTAAAAATCTACAAAAATAAGTTCAGTTATATACTTTGAAATACAAACATGTTTGAGTGAAATCAAAACATGTTACAAACATTTTGGACTATTTTTGTGACTTAGAAATTTTGGCTTAAAACAAAAATCGTATTTTTTCAAACCATATTTTTCAAACTTCTCCAAATACAAAAACAAGATATTCTAAACACTTTTAAAGCTTAGTGTGTATGGATATACTCCACTACACATATATGGTGAAATATCTATATTTTTGACATTAAGTTCTAAAATAAGTTTTGGTTAAAACACATGTATATATGAAACTCTAAAAATCAAAACGGTATTTTTTTTAAAATGAAAATTCTTTTATGAAAACACAAATAAATCTTAAGTGTGTGTGTATATGTACTTGAGCAATTCACCAACTAATCGATCCTTTACATTTTATCTAAAAATAAAATCTTAACAAAATAAATCTAGACACAAGTCTTCTTCTTCTTCATCTTGACTTGGTCCAAATCATAATCCAAAGAGTCAGACTCCTCTTAAGTACATGATGTGGTCTTGATGCACAAGCTCTTGAATCTACACGTGTTAGCTCTAAACTTGACTTTAAATCCTTTGTTGAAGCTAAATACTTACTAAGATTTTAATCACAAATCTGAGACTAAATAAACACAAGATCATTAGTATTATAACTATATGAGTTAATCATTATCAAAACTAGAGTGATGGGCCTTTGGGCCAACAGTAATCTCTAAAGAGATTCGAGAGCGAGTCTCAGAAGAGATTGTGTGGTAGTGCGGCATTGCCTTAGGGCTGGCAGAGCTTAAGGAAATGAACTCTTCAAATTTTTCTTGGTCGAATTCAAAGACGAGGGATTATACCGTCTTCCCGAGGAGCCGGACATACCACTGCATTTTCATCAGTAGAGAAGAAAGTCTCCAACAGAGTCGTTATCTTTTATTTGGTCGAAATAATGCCTTGGTTGGTGTAAAATTTTTTGGGTGGCTGAAAAATTACAGTGTTACGATTCCAATTACAAAAGAGGAAAGAAGACTCAGTTTTCCCCTTTGTTTAAATCTGGGTTCTTTGAGTAGCGGTAGAGAGTGATTCTTGTTCTCCGTTGACCGGCCGACTGTCTAACTTCTCTTTTGGATGCTCTCGAAGACTAATTAGAGAGGAACTCTATTTTTAACACACAAAGTGTTTAGAGTCCACTAACTACTCTGTTTATCCTTTTCTCCAAAAGTCCTCTCTTTGGATTAAAAAAAGAGTCTCTTGATTCCAAGAAATTCTCTTGATTCTAAAGAAGTCGTCCCCTCCTTTCACAGCAACTCGGGCTATTTATAGGGAGTCATAGGGTATTGTCATCCCCTAAAATTTCTCCATAATGGGGATTAACTCTCCCATTACGTGGGGAGTTAATTGACCCAGTAATGAGAGTCTGTTACAACAGAAATACGAGTCTTGCGTTGGACGTGGACCTCGCGTTTCTTATTGTAGACGCGGGCGTTTCAGAACGCGAAGTTGCTCAGACTCGCGTTTGAAGTGAGACGCAGGATTTTTCAGACTCACGTCTGAAGTGGAGCGCCAACTTGCTCAGACCTGCGCTTGACATGGAACGCGGTGTTACTCAGACTCGCGTTGGATGAGACGCAGAGTTACCTCAGACTCGCGTCGAATGCGGATTTACTCTTGTCCGCGTCTGAAGTCTTCATGCTTCTTTGGACCGAGGTCCGCGTTTCAGTTTAAAACGCGACTTTCGTGTTGAAGTGAGGTTCGCGTCAGATGACTTGTCCTTAGTGATTTTTGGACAGCCTACACTTGCCAATTTATCTGTTCTTCTATTAATGAATGTGAAGAGTTTGAAATCTTATTTATACTGTTTTCCTGAGACTGCATGATTTTTCGGTATTCGTACCGTTCTCTTATATCGGTACTATTTTCCTGTATCGATTGATATGCTTTCACTTGATGTGCTAACATTTATCATGCTGTCTCTTATCACCTGCCTGATATCACCTTCCTGTCATACTATCATCTGACATCCGGCATGATATACTTGACTCTCATAATTATTATGATAATGGGAATGATGACCTAACATCTTTAATACATCTTGATATATTCTAGTATAAATCGTACATCTGATGCACCTGTACTCCTGATACTCCTGACATGTTCTTGCTCATTCTCGTAATCTGCTAATTATCTAATAAGTTATATAAGGGACAACTTGCATCAGGTCAGGGAAAACTTACGGATATCAATATATGTTCGTGTTCACATTGGTATTAGGTATGTTATACAACTAAAACTTTCAGTTCGACCTGAGGGCCTCTAGGTGACCGAGGGGAGTGCTGGCTCCCTCCTTCTTGGTACCATCTTGAAAAGGACATCCTATAAGACCCTTTTGTACGCCTTGTAGCAGGTTCCGTACACCAGCAACGGAACACCCTGGACCGTGATCCCAGGTATGCACGGGACCTACTGTAAACATTATTCATTGATACCCCCGTTGGTTTTCAATAATAACCTTGTTTTACTGAGATTTGGATATGTGTGTGATGGGATGCTAGTCCACATACCTAGACATCTGAGTAGGACAGTTAATAATAATAAAAGATGCAAATTAATAATTCGTTGTGTGTTTTGCAATTCGGGTCATATTAACTTAGCTTACGATAACGTGATTTATATGGTATATAGATGAGATTTTTCTTGTTTGAATTATTCGTTCGATGTACTTATCTCATAAAGCCGTAAACTAGGTTTATACTGCTGATTTTGTCGTATTTGCTTTCATCAGGTTTTACTTTTGTTTTCTGATTTTGTTACTATTATTATTATATTATATACGTTTACATCCTGGCTTACCACTTGTGTTCTATTCCACCAGTCTCCTGCTCTTATCATATTATATCATGCATGTTACCTGCTTATATCATTTACTATCTCTTTACCTGCTCCTGTATGCCTGTGTTCATGACACGATTTTCAACATGGTCTTTTTATTTGAATTTATCGATACACGTGTGTTTATTCCTGTACGCCACGTGGCATTCACCACACCACTCGTTGGGGAGTTTCTAACTCCCCTGGATTCTCATGTCTAGATTCCGGAGCTTGGAGCTTGTAGATTCTCCTGGTTGTTGATCAGAGATACACAGCTGTAGCGTGGATCATCAGCAGACCGTCTGAGGCCCTATCCTTTCAGGCCTCCTGCTCGGTTCTCGAGTTTCTCTTTTGTAACTGGTGAGCGCTTTTGTACTGTACATACTCTTTTATCTCTTTATATTCTGCAAATTGCGCCTATTGGTGATGTAATATTCTTATAATATTATGTCATATTCTATGATAACTTTGTAATTGTACTCATATGTTGGAATATATAATGCCCCACGTATTTCTGAACTTTGATTCTTACCTATACTGATGCTTAGCGTATATATGTGAGGGTATATTTGACCTACGTATATACGTCGCAGTAACGTCTCCATACTCTCAGATCAGAGCGTTACAAGTTCAGAGCATCTCTGAACTTTATCAAGATTCTCCAAAGGTAAGGTGGAGAATGGGCTCTTAGAAGGGAGCTATGTGAAGTCACAAAAGGAGGGAGAAAGCACGGTAAATGAAACGGAGGCTAATTTCTATGAAAGGACTCAATGAACATGAGTTAAGGTGGAAATTATTAGTGTTTGAGTGCCTCATATTCATTAGAGAAGAATACATGTTCAGGTGGAGGTGTTACAAGTTTCAAAGATCGAGCACAGACATGTACATGATTTGTGCATGTTATAAGTCGATTAATAAGTCTATTAGTCGACTTATAATTTAGCCTAGTCGACTTATACTTGAGTATAGTCGACTAGTGCTGGCCAACAGAGAGTTAGGGTTCTCCAATTTTGTCAGAGTAGTCAACTAAAACATGGTATTAGTCGACTTATACTAAAGCCCAGTCGGCTAGAGTTGGGTTATGGTAGTTTTCAAATCTGGTTCTGTTTTCAGTCTGATTTGGATTCGGATTTTCTTCTTTCTCTTAGGTGGTGTTGATTGGATTGCTGAAGTTTGGGTTGAACTAGGATCATTCTAGGGCCTATATAAACCCCTTGGGGTGGCCTTTTGAAGACAAGTCAATAGAAGTCAAGTTTAAGAGAGATTCAACAATTGAGAATTTTGTGTGAGAGAGATCTTCTTGTAACTTTTGTATTTTCTTCTCTGTTTTCAATAAAGTTTCTCCCCTTCTCCTCGTGGATGTAGACACTCTTTCCGAACCACGATAAATTTAGTGTTCTTTAGTTGTGTGGTGATTAGTCTCAATTGCTTTCTAGTGGTAGATCTTCTACGTTTCCACTGTCGAGTCTTCAACTCGGTATTTCACTGTTGTTGTATCCGTGTTGATAAACAACAGGTCACCGACGAGCTAGGGGACAGCGACAAGGGATGTTGTGAATAATGTGTGACGTCAATCATTTTCATATGGTGGTCAGTGCGATCTCCAAGGCCTACAGAAGATGACTGAGTGAGTGAGGGTCACACATGATCTCCAAAGGGAGGCTAGATCCAGCTTGAGGTTTCAGATCTAGCCGAATTCGGCCACCTGTATCTTCTCGTAGGCGTGCAGCATGATAGGGAGTGATTCAGGATCTCAATGAGAATGATGGAGGGGTGATCTTTTGATCTGAGGAAAGGCCGACAAGACTAGGAGTTTTTTTGCAGAGATCTAAGATCTGGGCAAAAATCGGAGAAAGTAAGAGATGGTTTCGGCCTCAAGGTGGCATGATCTAGCGGGGGTTCCAGCCAAGGATGGCTTGATTTGAGCGGGGGTGACTGGCCAAAAGTGGTCTGATTTTATGTCGCAGCTGCGGTGGTAGGGACATGTTACGCTTCGTTGGTAGAGAATTTAGTCACAAGATGATCGGATCAGAGTTGTAGATACTGTGTTGGCGGTGGCCGGCCAAGGGGTGGTCGGTTCTGAGTTGCAGATGCCGCAACTGCGATGGAAGGGAGCTGCCACAACTTCAGTGGTAGGGGGATCCGGTCAGGATGATCGGATCTGAGTTGCAGATATCGCGACGATGTTAGCCGAAGATCCGACCAAGGGATGGATGAGCTGAGCTGCAGACGACGCAACTGCGGAGAAGCCACAACTTCATTGAGGGCGTTCCGGTAGCTTTGCTTTTTTTTTTTTTTATTCTTTTTTTTGAAGAATCAAATTGTGTATGATGCAGGTTTGTACCCTTCTCTCTTTGAAAATATTTCGTTAAGTTCTTATTAATGAAACAAACCTCACGATTTTATCTTAAAAAAAAAATTAACTCTAACACATGTTATCGTATAGTAATCCCAAATTACATGTTCCTCATGTTCTCAGAGGCAACTAGGGGGTTCAACCACACCATTGACAGACCCATCTGCATGCTTGCAAGATGACTCGGCTGGTTCCTCTCCATAGGTGAGCTTGATGTCTTGCAGCCCGATCCCAGTGCACGGGTTGCTCGAACTGCAGTCGAAGTTCACCGCCACCTGCGTCGCGGATGATCCATGGATGTCGCTGTAAGTCACTTCACTGATCTTCACACCAGAATTCTGCACGAAAGTGGAATATTAATAAACTTTTTTGTTGATACACAAATATTCTTCTGACTCATATTCAGTTTCTTTAATTAGGATTTAGTCTTTAAATATTATTATTTTGCCCAATCTGCCAACTAGTAAGGATTCTGATGTTATTTATCCAAGATTTGGATCTTGATCTTGGTCAGAATCAAGCACCATGTTAAACACTAGCAGACATAATTAAGTACAATTGTAACAAGGTGTACAAGTACTTTCATACTATATATAAGATCAGAAAATGACATATTAGCCCCTACCTGATCTGAGCAACCTTTGCCATCAGGGCAGTAATTCTGGTCAATAATGATGGGGTTCTGGACATTTTGCATGGTTGAATGCTCGAACACCACCCCTTTCACAAATCCATCACTGGGCCTCCCCCATGTCTTGATTCTGAGACCATTCTCAGTCCCAGAGAACACAGTTGTTTTCACGGTCACATTCTGCACTCCCTGCTCATTGTTCTCTTTGCCTAAACTCCCAATGCTGCATTGTATATTGTCAGAATTAGTTACCACTGAACACATCGAGTAATGTATTATCACTGGATGGGATCTGAAATTCAAATCCTACCTGATGCCGTGGCCAGGGCCACAAGTGACCTGCTCAATCCAAAGGTTAGTCGTGCCAGGCCCAATCGAGATGCAGTCGTCGCCGGTCTTGATTCCGGTCCCTGTGACCGTTACATCGGTCGACATCTGGACGTGGACCCCGTCCGTGTTTGGGCTGTTGCCGGGTGCCGAGATCTTCACGGCCTGAACAGTCACTCCCTCGCAGCCATCGATCACAATGTGGTACAGCTCGCTGTTGACCGAGGTCAGGCCACTGATCATTACATTCTTCGAGTTGAGGAACGTCAATGACTGCATAAAATTGAGAAAGAGCTCGGTCATGGTCATGTTACAATAATAGATTTGAATGAATGAATATTGTAGCATTTTCCTGGTAGCTAGCTAGTGTACTTACAGTGGCGCCATCAGGACAATTGTGGGCACTGGCCTTGCAGGACCACAGCGAAGCGCCACGGCCGTCGATGACTCCTCCGTAGACTGAGACACCATCGACATGATCGAACAATATCCAGCCTCCCTTTGTGCCGATTTCGGCATAATTGGATGGGGCAACGAGGGTGCCATCAATCTGCACAGTGATTCTGCTGCTGCTGCAAGGACCACTGAACGTGACCGGGCCGAGCGAGAATGAGCCAGCGGGCACGTAGACGGTCGTAGCGCCGGACGAGCCGCAGGCAGCAGCCCATGCCTTGGTGAATGACTGGGCCGAGTCGGTTTGCCCGTCAGATTTCGCGCCGAAGGCCGTGATGTCGAAGACTGCTGCTGTTGATGAGGAGCTGTGGATGATGAGTAGGAGCAAAGGAAGGAGGAGACTGGAGGGAGTTATAAGATGTGCCATGGTTACACTCTTTAATTTTTTAGAGGGAATGAGGGAGAGCTAGAGATTGGTATGAGATGAACACACTAATTTGAGGTCTATTTATAGCAATTGTCTGGGGGTTTGTGAAACAAGTTGGCAAGTCAAAAAGTTTTTGTGTATTTCCAATTCATCATGCATGTGTATGGGCTTTATAATTTTGAACAAATAATGGGTCTCTCGTACATGAAGAAATGGAGGTTTGTCGAATGGCAGTTATGTTTGAAATTGCAGCTATGTGACGTGCAATGAATTGGACCAGGGTCCGGTCTGGTTCGAGATTGTAATGTTGAATGCGGAATTTTGTGTACACGGGTGGCGCAGGGACTGCGCTAGGCAAGCGTTGGGGACGTACGAGGGTGGTTTGGGTGTGGGAGTAGACTCCAATGAGAACACAAATTCCTTGTACCACCACTTGTGTCTACATCTACTGCATTTTTCTTGCTTTGTAGATTGAATGCTTCAGAGTTCTCTTGCTAATTGTTCAGCTTAATCTTGTGAATTTTGGAAAGATGGGACTAGTTAATGAGTAAACTTTTGTTGTTTGTTTTATAAAATAATAATAAATATTATTAAAAGAAATTTTAGTTAAGAATAGATTTATTTTTATAACTGATTTCTGTTTGTTTTTCTAACTCGAGATTCCCATCTCAAATCTAATTCAAGTGTTTGACTGTTGCAGTTTAACAAAATATATTCCTGAAAAAAGAAAACAAAAGGAGAAAAGTCAAGTACTATTATATTTGTCTAATTAATTGCTTATGTGGTCCTTGCACTTTCACTGCATATGGGGAAAATAGTTTGACAATTTGGATCTTATGTTCAGTGCACAACTGAAGTCCTCAATTTTCATCATGCGTAGACCGTAAGTTTGGGGTGCCATGGCACGTGCCGAGATGGGCGGCGGAACATCCGTGCCGTGGCACGTGCCGAGATGGGTGGAGGCCCTAATCAAAGGATGCGCCCTAATCTCTCTCTCTCTCTCTCTCTCTCTGGTTGCTAAATTCATTGCCGCATTTGACACGATGGACTTGATATTTAAATTTAAGATTTCTGTGAGAACCAAAGTTTTGATTAATCGTTGACTGGATAATGTTAATCAAGTAGTTAGCTATGTAGTATTGTATATTATACAATTAATCTAAGTAGTATACATTTAAATATGAAGCGCTTAGATCGTGCTTTAGAAGCAGAATGCAGTAGAGTATCAGTGGTTCATGGCTTGCACACCACACAGATCTACAACTAATCTTAAGAGTAAGTAGAAAATGAGGTCCACGTTTTCTTGTCCTCCCACTCTTGCTCCCCTCTATTTTCCCTATCTTGTAATTTTTTCATAATTCAATTTTATTTTAATTATTGTCCTACTATAATTAAAACTCTCATGTCAGAGACATTCTCACTCTCTATAACTTTATCTCAAATTGAAACTCTTAAATTATGAAAACTCTTTTTTTTTCGTTCTTTTCTAAAAACTAAACATCAAAAGAACATGTTTATCTGTTTATAAAAAAAAAGAGAATAAACTTCTACATCCAACACGAAAGAAGGAAAAAATGTAAAAAAGTATATAAAAAAAAAAAAAAGTAAAACAAAATCTCTATCTTCTCTTTTTTTTTTACCTAGATTTGAATTGGAACACTCAAATTATAGAATTCTCTCTGATGAGCCAAGACGTGCAAGGGCAGTGAGAGAATTTTTTGAGAGGAAAACGGGACCCAGAAGGCCCATTTGAAATATATAATTAGAAAATGGTAACCCAATTACAGAGCAAGAAAGAGTGAGATTCCCTCACCAAACGAGTGAGGGGAGAAAAAAAAAAGAAAACACATAATACAATAAAAGGAAAAGAGATACAACGCTAATTGAAAGTTCGACTCCAAAGACAAAGATCAACATGGAACAGAGCCCGTTGAGGGATAGTTTCTGTCAGAATCCTTTTGAGATTAAAAATCTTTGAGTTGTGTTCATTTCATATGCACCAGGTGACGGCTTGCAAAAGGATATCCCAATGCTTACAAGATGCCCTAGGGATAATAGACATCCGCAAGTCCTCCCACTTATAACACAGAGAAGTAGGCCATGAGGGAGGGCCAAGCAGGTCACTAGAGGGGCCTACACTCTTCGGACAAAGTCACAGGATAGGAAGAGGTGGTTAGGGAATTCCGGAAGATTTTCACACAAGATACATGTTGACAGTGGCCTGATGTGGCGCCTGTGTAAGTAGAGCCCAGTAGGAAATCTTTCTCAGATAGCGAGCCATGTGGTAATTGTGAACTTGAGTGGGAATGTTACCTTCCACAAAGATTTTGTTACTTTATTCTGTGCTTGGAGGGAGCAAAAGCAGATACTGAGAGCGGACTGTGAAAGTTGCGGATGAATTTTCCTTTCAAATTACTTGATCTGGAACGTCGCGAAATGTATGACGTTGTAGGGTGCATATGAAAGTAGCCAACATGTGGAGTCCTGTTGAGGAGAGGGGGGGAAGAAAGTGAGCCAAATTGTTATTCTGAATCTATGAGCTAACCTATGCATCTTTATAAGATGCTAGCTCAAAAAGACTAGGGTAGGTGTAAGAGAGGGGGACCTCCCCAATCCAACAATCTTTCCAAAACTTCACCTCCACAATTGAATATAAGACCGACCTTGAATGCACTAGCTGAACGGAGTACCCTATGCCAAAATGTGGAAACTAACCCCGGTAGCTTATCCATTAGATTCGAAGGTCTGCGCTTGTGATAGTAATTACAGTGAACCACTTGGGCCCAGGGGGATTGGGGGTTAGACAAGAGTTTCTACCAATATTTTGACAAGGAGATATTGAAGTCCCTTAATCGACGAATTTTAAGACCACCCGAGTTGCACAGAGAGTAGAGAACCTCCGAATTCACCAAGCATTGCCCCCTAGAAATACTATTATCCCCTTTCCGAATAAGGCACATCTCATGAGGTCAATATGATCAATCACCCATTGCCGAAGAAAGAAGACATGAGTAGAAGGGAGACTGGTAAGGACTGCATTGTTATGCCTCCACGAGATAATGAATGCCTCTTTCAAGCTGCTAATCTCTTATCAATTCTGTCAATGAGGGGATGCCAATCCGTTAGGGATAGGTAGGTCGGCTTGAGTGGAGACCGAGATAGGTAAAAGGAAAGCTTCCTAGTTTACAATGAATTAGGAAATTTTGACAGAAGTCCAAACTTGAAGGCCAGGGTTGACACAAAAATGACTTGTGGAAGTTAATGGAGAGCCCCAAAAGTTGTTTAAAAATGTATATGAGGATCTTAACTCTCTTAATTGAGACAAGGTCTGGGGGTAAAAGCATAAACATACTATTGCAAACATGGGATCCCCGAGTTCTAATGTCCAATTTTTGTACTAAACCCCTCAAAAGCTAGAGTCTGAATGCATGACAAAACATCCACGCCCAGTATAAAGAGATATGGTGAGAGGGGATCTCCCTATCTCAAAACATGTTTGCATCTGAAGGGAGCATCATGCTGACCATTTATTAGGACTGAAGAAAATCCAGAGCTGATAAGCCAATGTCCACCCATACCATCTTTTATCAAAGCCCTTGCATGGAAAACCTTGAGCAGAAAGGATCTATAATATCGAAAGCTTTTGCAAAGTCCAACTTATGAAAGAAAGCAGACCAATTATGGTTAGTTCATGTTGTCATGATCTCTTGGGCAGTGACCACACTATCTAGAATTGATCGCCCACGTAGGAAAGCATATTGAACATGGTCGATTAAGGCACAGATTTTCGTCTTGAGTCTACTTACGAGGACCTTAGATATGATTTTATGTATACCATTGATCAAACTAGTTGGCCGAAATCCCAAACTCTTCTAGCTCCTACTGCCTTAGGTACCAGTGCAGTGAGAGAATGCAAGCTTGAAGTAAGATTCTCATACTTGCGAGAGGGATATAGCTGCTGTTATAAGCTCTAATTCTTTTCTCCAGGGAAGAGAACAAAAATTGAAAGCAGTCTTCCAAAGTCTGTGTGGGAAGAGTGTGGCGCCCCGATCCTAGCGGGTACCGGGACGCCACTGCGACGTACATACCCAAGGCGATGGTACCATCACGTATGCATGCTAAGTATCAATACAACACAATATAGGGATCAGAGTGCAGAAATACGTGGTATTATACATTCCAACACAAAGTAGTACAAGTGCTTAGTCATCACAGATTGTGACATAATATTATATAGATATTATATCACCAGATACTACAAAAGTAGACTGTACAAGGTACAAAAGATAGAACTCACGAGCTGAAAGAGGGAATCTCGCGAGCAGGGAAAACGGGATGGAACTACGGCTGATCCGCCTGCTCCTCGAAGTAGGCCTGATCCTCAGCTGAGGGGTCCACCTCGGTCCAACCTGCTAAATCTGAACATATAAATCCAGGGTTGTTAGTGGGCAACCCAGCGAGTGTAAGAAGAAGCCAAGTGGCAAGTATAAATAAAAGTAAGTGCATCGGGTCAAGTATAATGTACCCAAATCAATAAGCATGGAATAACCACAATAAATAGTGAAATATGGAAATGACATTAGAATTTATGTGGCATGAAATAAAGCAAATGTAACAGGTCAAATGTCATGTAATCAAATTAGAAAGTAAGGAATAGCTACCATAAATAACAATTAATAGAATTCATGTAACATTAAGTCAATTATCGAGTTATTATTAAGACTCGTTCAATTTGTATGTTTCAGTATATGACCGGTGCCATATACTTCTACATACAAGCCGAGCGAGGTTGGTTATTGGAAATGGATAGGGAACGACGAATCATGTTTAGAATGGGTCCCGTGCATGCCTGGGACAACGGTCCAGGAGTATCCGGTACTGAGCCAGAACGTACCGCTAGGCACCGAGACTTACTATATGCCCGAAGGTCTTAGTATACGCCCGAACAGGAATAAAGTGTCACCGTTCCCTACAGGATAAACCCATGAGATTATAGCACACCCGGCAGGCAGGAAAGGGGGTAGGGGTGCCAGTACACCCCTCAGAAACGCCTTGTGGCCTCCAGGTTGAATCCAACAGGAATAGTTGTACAACATATGTATGGCCACCATGAACACAGAAGCTATATCGATACCCATCAATTTTCCCCATCCCAGTATAAGTTGTTTCAATATAACAGAGTCTTAAATAATAATGTCTACAGGGTATTCACAAAAGTACAATATCCATGGTTATCCTATTACGGAGGTCAACAGGAGTATAATATCAGGAGTAATGTCAGGAGCCTCCCTATTTCAGGGGTTCAAGTATATAAGAGTTCAGGAGTACAGAAGTTCAGGAGTACCAAATATTTGGTAATAATATAATAGTCATGCCAAGTCCCCGTAAAAGTGATAGTCATGAATATGTCATATAATACATGTATCAGGGGTGGTAGTGTTCGGTCAAGGGTCATAATGTCAAGTCAATGTATTTATACCACACGAGAGCATGTCATATACCGGGTATCAAGAACAGGTGTCAAGTATGACATATATCGAGTACCGGTGTCTAAATATCAAGTGTCGTGGGACAGGTTTCAAATATCAAGTGCCGGTGTAAATACCGGGTGCCAGTGTAAATACCGAGTGCCGGTGTCATAAATCATATATCAAGTGTAACATGCCAAGCGTCGGTGTAAATACGGAGTACCGGTGTAAATACCGAGTGTCGGTGTCATAAATCATATATCAAGTGTAACATGCCAAGTGTCAGTGTAAATACTGAGTGCCAATGTAAATACTGTCTGCCAGTGTAAATACCTAGTACAACTGTAATCACCTAGAGGGGGGGTGAATAGGTGATGAGCAAATCTAATATTCAATTAATGCAAAATTAAAACTTATTTAATGCAAACTAAAACTTCTTAAACTAAACACCACGTATAATACAAGAGTGTAGCCGGATTCCCCATGAAGGGCTCTGAACTAACTCCTCAAGATTCCTCTAAATAAGAGTTGAGGTGCCGCGTTGTCTCTCTTAGTTGAATACAAGTGTTAGCAAACAATCCTCAAACATATAACAATTAAGCACACAATATATCAAGGATATAAAGATAACGACAATATGAGCATGCAAGATATAACAAGTAAGAGATAGAGAGAGAGCAATCGCAAACACGGGATATTTATTTCGAGGTTCGAGTACACTTGCTCTACGTCCCCGTCTTCAACACTATGAAGGATTTTCACTAAAATCCGATCCCACCGGATCACTCGGTGCCGCAACACCTACAAGGCGAGTTCACACTTGAACTCCTTTGACTCTCTAGTCCCTTCACTCATTCCCGCAAGAACACACCACAAGTTCACTAGCTCGCCGAGGCCGCACCTCGAACATGAGTTCCCACTAGAACCCGAAACAATGCGAACACACACGTCCGCCTCCTCAAAGCAAAGATGAAGTTTTTGGTGATCACAACACTTTGATCACCTAAAAACAATCTCACAACAACACTCCTATAGGATGAATATATCAATGGATAGCTTTAGTGTTTGTGAGAAAAACAAGGATGGAAGTTGTGGAGGAAAACACAAGAAAATCACTTTTAAAAACTCTTGATAAACTCTCCTTTTGAATGGAAGTATTAGGCTCTTAATCAAGTGGAGAAACTGTTGGCCCAAGAGGTTACACTCTCCAATTGTTTTGTGTTTTGATGATGACAAACCAAATATGAGCTATTTGGTACTAACAAGTTTGTTAAGATAAGTTTCAGGTTTGTACCATGTTTAGAGACCATTCGCTTAGCTATTGCAAGAACTTCTAAGTTCCACAAAGCAAGGAAGGCAAATTGCACATCAAGGAAGGATCATAGAAGAGAAGGCACTAGCAAGGCATTGGATGGCTCAAAGACTTGAAGATAGCACAAGAAGTCTTCATGTAACTTGTTTTTCAGTTTATAGTATGTTAAAGAATAGTGGATAGGTTTGAAGCTCTATCACACACGTTTTTGCGCACATGCTCATTCCAAAATAATTTCTTATAAATTATACAAAAATATTTTGCATACAAGATTTTGCCTACAGATATATATTTGTGTTTTATACTAATCCCTGTTCAAAAGTATTTTTGTTAAAATCAAAATCCTCTTTGTTTTCTTTTTAAAATTGACTTTTTGACCTGATCTGGTCGACCGGGTCGGTCGACCGAGTCTGTGTCAGTCTGGTCCGGTCGACCGGACCAGTCGACCGAAGTCCTGGCAGATGCACGTATCCGTGTGCACGTCTGTCGGTCGACCGGGGCGGTCGACGGACTATTATTTTTTGCTCACAGGTTTTATCGGTCGACCGGGTCGGTCGACCGCTAGACTATAACGGTCAAATTTTTATACTACCGGTCGACCGTCCCGGTCGACCGATGTAGCCGTTGAACAGTAACGGGCAGATTTTTTAAGAGCTGTTTATTTTTGTCTTTTGTGTTTAAAAATTCGTTTAAGGATATATTTTGATCTAATTACCTCCTAAACTTCAGTAAATATGTTTTATCCCTAAACCCTAACCCTCTCCTATATATAGGGGTGTTTGGGGAGAGATTGGTTACAACAACAATCTTTGCTAAAATTCAAAAGTTTAAGGCTTTCAAAGTTCTTGGTTTTTGTGCTAAATTCTCTCAATTTTCTGAAGGGTTTTCAAAAGTTTTTCTCTGATTTCAATTTCTTTTCCTTACACAAAAGAGCTTCAATTCTACTCATTATTCTCTAAGGACCTTTGTAAGGGAAGATATTTTTTTTGAAAGAGAGAGTTTGTGGTCTTTTGACTACCAAGAAAATCACTTGTTCTTGAGATTGTAGGAGTTGGGTACTCCATTGTATTTGAGATCTTTGTGATAGTGGAAGTGGTCGGAATCCTTCTGGGGAAGGCGGGGAGTAGAGCTGGGTGCTCGAACCTCGATAACATATCCTTGTGTTTGCGATTGGTTTACATTCTTGCAATTATTCTCTACTTTGCTTGCACTTATTACTTGCTCATCATACTTACTTGCTTGCATTCATCTTGTGATTCTTGATTGTGAGTGTTATAGCTTTAAATTTTTGAATTGCCCTTTGATTAGCATTATCACCTATTCACCCCCCCTCTAGGTGATTTTCAATTGGTATCAGAGCTTGGACTCTAGGTTTGGCTTAACATCCATAGAGAGATCCTTAAAATATTGCTAATCAACATTTTCTTTCATCCATTCATACACTAGTAAATATGGCCGACAACATTAAAACCCCACCTAAATTTGATGGCCTAAATTTTCCCATTTGGAAGGTTAGGATGACTATATTTTTGCAATCACTAGGTAGCTTGGTAGCTAAGTCCTTGACCAAACCCTACATAGCACCCGATAGTGATGAGAGCACTTGGACCGACTTCAACTTTAGAGAATATGAGGCTAACTCAAAAGCCCAAAACTCCCTTTTAACCGCCTTGAATGAGGATGACCTTACACGGGTAATTCATTGCCAATCCGCCTATGAGATTTGACAACACTTATTGGTCACACATGAAGGGACTTCACAAGTCAAGAGAGCTAAGATAGATCTCTTGAGGTCTCAATATGAATCTTTTAAAATGCTTGATGATGAATCCATTGATTGTATGATTACTCGTTTCACTAAAATTACAAATAGTCTTTCATCATTAGGTGACGTCATCTCCAACGATCAAAAGGTGCGCAAAGTCATACGGGCTCTTCCTTCTTCATGGGAGATCAAGGCCACCACCTTAAAGGAGTTGAACGACAAGGACGAGATGGACATCATTAGTCTCATTGGGAACCTAAAGACCCATGAGATGGAGAAGAAGGCAAGAGAAGAAGCCACTACTTCAAAGAAGAAATCCATAGCCTTCAAGACTTCATCCACCAATGATGACGATGATGAAGACGAAGAAGAAGATGAGGAGCTAACTCTACTTGTGCGGAATGTCAAGAGGTTGTACCGAAAGAACAAGTTCAACTTGCGGAGAAGATTTGAAGGCAAAGAGGAGCGGAAGATCATTTGCTATAATTGCCGCAAACCCGGACATATCATGGCGGATTGTCCGGAGTTCAAGAAGAAGATGACTTCCTCCTTCAAGCCAAAGAAACCGGAGGAGAAGAAAGCCTACAAAGCAACATGGGATTCGGAAAGCGAGTCCAAAGAGGAGGTGGATCAAGCTAATATGTGTTTCATGGCAAACACACCTAAGGTAACCCCTCAATCCCTTGATGATGAAGATGATGAACTAAGTAAGGAAGTTCTAGTTCATGCCTTTGTAGAACTTTCTGAAACTTATGATAATAAGAAACTTGAATGCTTAAAATTACAAAAAGAAGTTGCTTTTCTTAAAAATCAACTTGCTTTGGTTTCAAAAGAAAAAGATGATCTTTCTTCCAATCTTGTTTCTATTCAAAATGAATTTGATGCTTATAAGACTTCTTGTAAGGGTAAAACCCCTATTGTTGATAATAAAGAGATTTCTTCCTTTAAATCTAAGATGAGTGATTTTGAAAAAGTCTTAAAAGAATGTACTTTTAATACAAAGAAGCTTGAAGAAAAATTTTCTAAAAAGAATACTTCCCATGTTAAAATTTCTCATGATAAGATTTCCCATGCTCACAACACACAACACACACATGTTAAATCCTTTCATGCTCACAATGCTCATGCTCACAAATCACACACTCATTATGCATTTAGATATGGTAGAGTATATAGATGCACATATTGTGGTAAACATGGACATTTAGCTAAGTTTTGCTATGATCAACTAAATAGAACAAATAATCTTGTTTGGGTCAATGACACTAACCCTAGAGGACCCAAGAAAATGTGGGTACCAAAATAAGTCTTAAATTGTTTGATGTAGGTATACACCAAAGCTCCAAGACGTAGGGAGCGGTGGTACCTTGATAGTGGTTGTTCAAGACACATGACATGGGACATCAACAACTTCACAACCCTATCAAGGTACATGGAAGGTGGCTCCGTCACCTTCGGGGATGACTCCAAAGGAACTATCATCGGTATAGGTAACATTCAAATTGGTGCATCTCCTATTATTGAGAATGTTGTTTTAGTAGATGGTTTAAAACATAATTTGCTTAGCATTAGTCAACTTTGTGACCGTGGACTTAAAGTTGTTTTTGATGATACTTCTTGCAAGATTTTTGATGTTAAATCTAATGATTGTATTCTTACCGGTTTTCGTGATAATAATGTTTATATTATTGACATGCTTAATTTAGATTGTTCTACTAAATGCTTGAATGCTTTTGATGAAAATTCTTGGCTTTGGCATAGAAGATTAGGACATGCATCTTTTGACCATATTTCTAGGATTAATTCAAAGGAATTGGTGAAGGGTATACCTTGCCTGACTTTTGAGAAAGACCGCATTTGTAGTGCGTGCCAACTTGGGAAACAAACCAAGTCTTCCTTTAAACCAATCAAGGATATCATGTCAACTAGGCCTTTAGAATTAATTCATATGGATCTTTTTGGACCAACTAAAACTAAGAGTTTAAATGGAAGTAGATTTGCATTTGTTTTGGTTGATGATTTCTCCCGTTTCACTTGGGTTTTCTTTTTGCAAAGTAAAGATCAAACTTTTTCTCATTTTAAGATTTTTCGAAAAAGAGTTGAAAAAGAAAAAGGTTTTCCGATTTTGAAAATAAGGAGTGATAGAGGTGGTGAGTTTGTTAACCAACTCTTCATGACTTATTGTGATGAAAAAGGAATTAAGCATGAAATGTCTTGTCCTAGAACTCCACAACAAAATGGAGTTGTAGAAAGGAAAAATAGAACACTTCAAGAGATGGTTAGGACAATAATAAGTGAGTATGACCTCCCTCAATATTTATGGGCCGAGGCCGTAAACACCGCATGCTATATATCGAATCGTATTTATTTGTGCAAAAATTCTTCCAAAACCTCTTTTGAAATGTATCATTCTAGAAAACCAAATGTTGCATATTTCAAAGTTTTTGGATGCAAGTGTTTTGTTTTAAATACTAAGGATAATTTGGGTAAATTTGATGCTAAGGCTTATGAGGCTATCTTTGTTAGATATTCCTCTACTAGCAAAGCATATAGAGTTTTCATTAGATCTTCTCAAACTATTGAAGAATCCATGCATGTTAAGTTTGAAGAATCTAATGTGGTTGTTGAGAATGTTGTAGAGATTGAACCATTAGGTGAAGACATGGAGAGACTATCCTTGAAGGACTCACCCGCTCAAGAAGAAAAGCTAGATTCAATTGGTGAAGTTCAAGAGGATAAAGAGGAAAGCGCTCAACCGCTTCCCAAAGCTTGGAGATACGCAACAAATCATCCTAAGGAGCTCATCTTGGGTGATGCATCTAAAGGAGTCACAACGCGCTCCAAACTCCATGACCTATGTGGTAACTTTGCTTTCATTTCTCATTTTGAACCCAAAGGCATTCTCGAAGCCGAGACGGACCCATATTGGTTGCTTGCCATGCAAGAGGAACTCAATCAATTTGAGCGCAACCAAGTTTGGCACCTTGTTCCTAAGCCCCACGATAGACCAATAATTGGTACTAAGTGGATCTTTAGAAACAAGATGGATGAGTCCGGAAATGTCATTAGGAATAAAGCTAGGTTAGTGGCCCAAGGTTACACTCAAGTTGAGGGAATTGACTTTGAGGAGACCTTTGCACCCGTAGCACGGCTTGAAGCCATACGGATGACACTAGCTTTTGCATGTTTTAAAAATTTTAAACTTTTTCAAATGGATGTAAAAAGTGCATTTTTAAATGGTTTTATTAATGAAGAAGTTTATGTTTCTCAACCTCCCGGTTTTATTGATCATGTTCATCCCGATTTTGTTTTTAAACTTGATAAAGCTTTGTATGGATTGAAACAAGCTCCAAGAGCTTGGTATGAAAGGCTTTCTAGTTTTCTCATTTCAAATGATTTTGTTAAAGGCAAAGTAGACACAACTCTTTTTACTAAGCATGTTGATAATGATATTTTAATTGTGCAAATTTATATTGATGATATAATTTTTGGATCTACTAATGAGCTTTTATGCAAGGATTTTGAGAAGGTCATGCAACTAGAATTTGAAATGTCTTCCATGGGTGAGCTCAATTTCTTCCTTGGACTCCAAATCAAGCAATTGCAAGACGGAACCTTCATTAACCAAGCCAAGTACGCAAAGGAGCTAGTAAAGAAGTTTGGGCTTGAAGGATCAAAGGCTTGCAACACTCCAATGGCAACTACAACCAAGCTTGATAAGGACGAATAAGGTAAAAATGTTGATATTAAATTATATAGAAGCATGATAGGAAGTCTTTTATATTTAACGGTAAGTAGGCCGGATATCATGTTTAGTGTGTGTCTTTGTGCTAGATTTCAATCGTGTCCTAAAGAGTCTCATCTTATTGCGGTAAAACGCATTATTCGTTATATTAAGGGCACTATTGGAATGGGTCTTTGGTATCCAAAAACTATAGATTTTTCAATGACTAGTTATTCGGATGCCGACTATGCGGGTTGTAGAGTAGATAGAAAGAGTACTAGTGGGACATGTCAATTTCTTGGTAATTGTCTTGTTTCATGGTCCTCTAGGAAACAAAATTCCGTAGCTCTCTCAACCGCCGAGGCGGAGTATGTTGCCGCGGGGGCTTGTTGTGCACAAGTCCTTTGGATGAAACATACTCTCCTTGATTTTGATTTGCACTTTGATCATATAAAAATATTTTGTGATAATACTAGTACTATACACATGACCAAAAATGCAAATCAACATAGTAAGACCAAGCACATTGAGATTAGATATCACTTTCTTAGAGATCATTTTGGGAAAGGTGATATAGATATTGATTATGTTTCCACGGATTTACAACTAGCCGATATTTTCACTAAACCTCTTGATTTTGCTAGATTTTCGTTTATTTGTGGAGAACTTAATGTTTGTATTATTGAATAGACATGTTTTTCATAACCCTTTTTGATGTATGACAAAAAGGGGGAGAATAAGTTTACATGGACAAAAATAAGTTCATTTGGTCTTGGTTCCATATGAATTTATATGTTTTGTTTTTTATGAGTTTTTGTGTTTTAAATAAATTCTTGTGTTTTAGTTGTTTTTGGTATTTTTGGTATCAAGAGCAATTTTGTGGTTTCAATAATTGGTGCATCATTTCAATTATTAGTTTCTAGAGCATATTCTTGTGTTTTAAGTATAGCATAATTTGAGGGGGAGTTTTCTCCTACCCTATATTTTTGTTAATAGCCTATTTGTTTTGTCATCATCAAAAAGGGGGAGATTGTTGGCCCAAGAGGTTACACTCTCCAATTGTTTTGTGTTTTGATGATGACAAACCAAATATGAGCTATTTGGTACTAACAAGTTTGTTAAGATAAGTTTCAGGTTTGTACCATGTTTAGAGACCATTCGCTTAGCTATTGCAAGAACTTCTAAGTTCCACAAAGCAAGGAAGGCAAATTGCACATCAAGGAAGGATCATAGAAGAGAAGGCACTAGCAAGGCATTGGATGGCTCAAAGACTTGAAGATAGCACAAGAAGTCTTCATATAACTTGTTTTTCAGTTTATAGTATGTTAAAGAATAGTGGATAGGTTTGAAGCTCTATCACACACGTTTTTGCGCACATGCTCATTCCAAAATAATTTCTTATAAATTATACAAAAATATTTTGCATATAAGATTTTGCCTACAGATATATATTTGTGTTTTATACTAATCCCTGTTCAAAAGTATTTTTGTTAAATCAAAATCCTCTTTGTTTTCTTTTTAAAATTGACTTTTTGACCTGATCCGGTCGACCGGGTCGGTCGACCGAGTCTGTGTCAGTCTGGTCCGGTCGACCGGATCAGTCGACCGAAGTCCTGGCAGATGCACGTATCCGTGTGCACGTCTGTCGGTCGACCGGGGCGGTCGACCGGACTATTATTTTTTGCTCACAGGTTTTATCGGTCGACCGGGTCGGTCGACCGCTAGACTATAACGGTCAAATTTTTATACTACCGGTCGACCGGCCCTGTCGACCGATATAGCCGTTGAACAGTAACGGGCAGATTTTTTAAGAGCTGTTTATTTTTGTCTTTTGTGTTTAAAAATTCGTTTAAGGATATATTTTGATCTAATTACCTCCTAAACTTCAGTAAATATGTTTTATCCCTAAACCCTAGCCCTCTCCTATATATAGGGGTGTTTGGGGAGAGATTGGTTACAACAACAATCTTTGCTAAAATTCAAAAGTTTAAGGCTTTCAAAGTTCTTGGTTTTTGTGCTAAATTCTCTCAATTTTCTGAAGGGTTTTCAAAAGTTTTTCTCTGATTTCAATTTCTTTTCCTTACACAAAAGAGCTTCAATTCTACTCATTATTCTCTAAGGACCTTTGTAAGGGAAGAGATTTTTTTTGAAAGAGAGAGTTTGTGGTCTTTTGACTACCAAGGAAATCACTTGTTCTTGAGATTGTAGGAGTTGGGTACTCCATTGTATTTGAGATCTTTGTGATAGTGGAAGTGGTCGGAATCCTTCTGGGGAAGGCGGGGAGTAGAGCTGGGTGCTCGAACCTCGATAACATATCCTTGTGTTTGCGATTGGTTTACATTTTGCAATTATTCTCTACTTTGCTTGCACTTATTACTTGCTCATCATACTTACTTGCTTGCATTCATCTTGTGATTCTTGATTGTGAGTGTTATAGCTTTAAATTTTTGAATTGCCCTTTGATTAGCATTATCACCTATTCACCCCCCCTCTAGGTGATTTTCAATTGGTATCAGAGCTTGGACTCTAGGTTTGGCTTAACATCCATAGAGAGATAAACATGCCAATCAAGTACCAAAGTCAACAAATTCTTTTTTCCTTTTTGCAAAACAAAACAATATGCATAAAACAAAAAATTCTTCTCCCCCTTTATACATAAAGCAAGGAAAACATGCATATATACTAAAATACTTCTCCTGTTTTTGTCAATCATCAATAAAGGGGTTAAAATAAACACAAAACAATGTTATCCCCTTTTTGTTCGAAACAAAAATCAATAAAGGGGTGAAATCAAATCAAACAATAAAGAGATATATGCGATATACATTCATGAAGAGGAAGACGCTAAGTTAACTTTCCTACATACATGCATTACATGAAGAAGGGATGACAAGCCCTAATTCACATAACGCATAATATGCAATGCATAAGAGGAGATGTGAAGCTCCCCCTACACACGTGTATCACATAAAGAAGAATTGTCAAACTCCTCAATATAAGATACACTCAACATCAATCCATATGTAGAAGAGATGTTAAGCTCCCCTTGCATATAGGCAATACACATCAAAACATTTTTAATATTTCTTATTAAAACAAAATTTTGAATTTTCTCAATAAAATAAATTTTGAGATATCTTAGTAAATCAAATTTTAAGATACCAATTGTAAATAATCATTACAAATTTTGAATTTTAATTGTAATTGAAACATTTTACCAATTGAAATTTTGATACCAATGAAAGAAAGTATTTTATATTTTGATACCAATATAAATTTTCATGGATACCAATTGAAATAAATAGTTCAATAGATACCAATTGAAATATATTATACATATGATATCAAAGAAATACCAATTGTAAAAAAAATACCAATTGAGGATAATACATAAGCTTATATAAAAAGTATCAATTGAGAAATTAATTGAAAATTAAGATTTGAATTAAGCTTAGTGTAAACATACTTTGTGGTTTAAACATGTAAATATCTTGACAATCAAGCACAAACAAATCATATATATGTATGAAAAGAGAATACCAATAGAAATTAATATTATTTGAAATGTGAAGCATACATATGTAGAAAATATGAGTATATACAAAATAAATATCAATTCAGATACCAATTGAAAATAACAATGTAAATCAAGTATATAACTCATAATTACCACCCTTTTTATGCACAAGATAAAAGATTTTCAATGAGGCTTACAAGGTATACTCGCCCATTCTCCTCCCTTAAAGGGGTAGGTAGGGGTTTTCAAAAAATAAGTGTTTGAAAATATTTTTAGTA
Organism: Agave tequilana; assembly: GCA_038442645.1. Taxonomy (NCBI): domain Eukaryota; kingdom Viridiplantae; phylum Streptophyta; class Magnoliopsida; order Asparagales; family Asparagaceae; genus Agave; species Agave tequilana. The sequence continues at coordinate 73,541 of JAVJIF010014062.1, forward strand.
TTGAAAATCACTACCAAATGAAGAACAATAACTAGTTAAAAGTAATTTTTGAAAAACTAGTTAAAGATCCTTTAAAACATGAAACCAAATCATATGTATCATGAAACATACTAAATACACAAAATTCGACACTCAAGGTCCATAAAGCTCAAAATGATTATGAAACATAGTCATGAATAAACAAATAAAGTGTGAGTGCACAAGAATCATGTAATTAACATTTTTTTCATGAAAATAGTCAATTATGCTCAAAACAAACATGAATCTTATTTTATCAAATAAAAATCATGAAAATCATAAAGATTTTATTTTTCATTTAAAAACAAACTTCTAGGTATATGTATGTTTTTATCCAAAACTAATAATATGCATACATATCCCAAACATGAAAAGAGTCTATGATATAGCTTGCATGAAGACAAGAGACACAAGGGACATACATGTATATTTATTAGATTTGAATAATAATTGCATATACATGAAGCAAAACATGAAAATAGGCAAAATAAGTGTAAATGAGGAAATCATCAAAACTAGGCTATACATGGGCATACAGTGAGTACAAATGGACAATGATGTGCAAACGTATATAAATCAAATGTCGCTCACTACTTGTACAAGTATATAAATTCAAGTTTTGACAAAAACTACATTTAAACAAGTATTTACCACATGAAACCTAAAACATAAAACATGAACATTTTAACAAACACTAAAACATGCCAAAAAAATATCATCAAATGAAAGCATGTAAATAAACTAGGAGTTCAGAGATAGTTACCAAACTAAAAGAACTATGATCTAATTCTCCATAACATGGTAGTTGTCCCACCAAACTTTCTTGATAGCGGTGCATCAAATGTGTGTCCATCAAGTCCATTTGCATCCACCATCAAGGCACCAACTCTCTCACGTCGTGTGAGAGCCCGCGCCTACATTAAATACAAAAGGTGGGGATTTTGGTATCCATTTTCTTTTGGGTCCACGGGGGTTAGCATCTAATGGAACCCAAACATTTTTCTTAGCAAAATTAATATGATATATCTTATCAAAATAAAACTTTGCTAAATGGCCTTTGCGGCCACAATGTGTACACTTGTATACTCTAGGATACATATGTGTATGAGTGTGATCGTGGCATACAAGGCGTGCATATGCGTGATGTGGGTGATGTGCATTAATATGTGGAGTTTGTTTCTTTGAAAACAAGGACTCCAATCTAGAATGGTTAAAAGCACATTTGCTCAAAGTTGAGCTCAAACAATCTATTTTATTTTTCAAAAATTTAATCTCATTTTGATTAATAGTGGCATGTAAAGCATAGTAAGATTGAGAATCATTGTTCCTTTTCTTTTTAAAATCATTTTCTTTTTCTTTTGAAATAATTTTTCTTTTTAAAAAGTTGTTTTCATGCAAAGCAATTTCCTTTTGTTTTTCCACCAAAACAATTTTATTTTTTAAAGTAGTGTTTCCTTCATAAAGATCATTCAATTTAGAAAGCAAGGAAATATTCTCATTTTTCAAAAACTCATTATCTTTTTCAAAGCACGCAATTTTATTTTTAAAAGAGTCATTTTCTTTTAAAATATTTTCAAATCTAGTCTGAAAAGAATCCTTTTCTTTTAACATGCAATCAATTTTATTTTTTATTCTTATTATCCTTTTTAAGCATTTCATACTTTTCTAGGAGTTGTTGACAAAAAGATTCAAGTTCATTATAGGACATATCAACATCCTCATCTACCTCGGATTCGGTATTTACCTTATGGAGGTTATCCCCTTGGACCATGTAGCATACATAGGAAGCGTCACTTCCAACATCCTAGTCGCTCCCCGCATAGTATTGTTCTTTTTCGCCAAGGGAGAGTATTATGTTCCAAACTACAAAAGCCGAGTCAAGATTAGCAACCCTACATAAATAATCATCATTTAGGGTACTCTTCAAAGCATGGATGGCTTTTACATTAGCCTCAATATTTTTGCCATTTAAACAATAAGAATTTCTAGTAGTGGCAAAATAAACATGAATACCTAGGGCTTTGAGGTATAAGGACATCTTAACCTTTCAAGTTTGGATGTTAAGAATGTCAAAGGTGGGAGGTGACATGAAATCCATGGTGTGTGTACAAATATTATGTTTAGCTATAAAATAAGGATTTTTAACTTTAGGTTGTAAGACCCAGATCAAGAGCACTTGGCTCTGATACCAATTGTAATCACTTAGAGGGGGTGAATAGGTGATGAGCTAATCTAATGTTCGATTGATGCGGAATTAAAACTTATTTAATGCAAACTAAAACTTCTTAAACTAAACACCACGTATAACACAAGAGTGTAGCCGGATTCCCTGTGAAGGGCTCTGGACTAACTCCTCAAGATTCCTCTAAATAAGAGTTGAGGTGCCGCGTTGGCTCTCTTGGTTGAATACAAGTGTTAGCAAACAATCTCCAAGCATATAACAATTAAGCACACAATATATCAAGCATGTAAAGATAACGACAATATGAGCATGCAAGATATAAACAAGTAAGAGATAGATAGAGAGCAATCGCAAACATGAGATATTTGTTTCGAGGTTCGAGCACACTTACTCTACGTCCCCGCCTTCAACACTATGAAGGATTTTCACTAAAATCCGATCCCAGCGGATCACTCGGTGCCGCAACACCTACAAGGCGAGTTTACACTTGAACTCCTTGGACTCTTTAGTCCCTTTAGTCGTTCCCACAAGAACACGCCGCAAGCTCACTAGCTCGCCGAGGCCGCACCTCAAACACCGAGTTCCCACTAGAACCCGAAACAATGCGAACACACACGTCTGCTTCCTCAAAGCAAAGATGAAGTCCTTGGTGGTCACAACACTTTGATCACCTAAAAACAATCTCACAATAACACTCCTATAGGATGAATATATCAATGGATAGCTTAAGTGTTTGTGAGAAAAATAAGGATGGAAGTTGTGGAGGAAAACACAAGAAAATCACTTTTGAAAACTCTTGATAAGCTCTCCTTTTGAATGGAAGTATTAGGTTCTTAAACAAGTGGAGAAACCTCTTAAAAGAGTAGGAAAAACTAGCTCCAAAAACCACTTGAAAACTTGTTAAAAATACTCCATATAAGCCCCCTTTAAATAGGCTCAAAAAACTACCCGTTGGGAGCTAGGATGACCTGTCGGTCGACCGCCCCCTTTAAATAGGCTCAAAAAACTACCCGTTGGGAGCTAGGATGACCTGTCGGTCGACCGCCCGGTCGACCGGCCAACGATCAGATTTTTGACCGTTGAGCCAGCGGTCGACCGGCCCGATCGACGGAGGTCTGGAACAGAGAGCAGATACTCTCTACTGGTCGACCGGCCCGGTCGACCGGGGCTTTCCAGAGAGTAGAAGCTCTCTGGGGGTCAACCGGGTCGGTCGACCGGCCCTCCAGCCAAACTGGTATGCATGTTTGTGCATGTCGGTCGACTGACTCGGTCGACCGACTTCTAGCTCGGTCGACCGGTCCGGTCGACCGGCAGAAGCAAGGACAGGGTTGTTAAAGGGATTAAAAACTTGGTATTTTTGACTAAAATAAAATCCCAAAAATTTACAAAAAATCTACAAAAATAGGGTCAATATTATACTTTGATAAACAAACATGTTTGAGTAAAATCAAGACATGTTACAAACATTTTGAACTATTTTTATAACTTAGAAATTTTGGCTAAAAACAGAAACTATATTTTTTCAAAATAGATTTTTCAAAACTTATTTTTTGAAAACTTCTCCAAATACAAAAACAACATATTTAAAACACTTTGAAAGTATAGAGTGTATGGATATGATCCACTACACATACATGATGAAATATCTATGTTTTTGACATTAAGCTCTAAAACGGTTTTGGTTAAAAACACATGTATATAATAAACTCCAAAAATCAAACCGGTATTTTTCAAAATGAAAACTCTTTGTATTTTTCAAAATAAAAGCTCTTTTATGAAAACTCATCTAAGTCAAGAGTGTGTGTGTATATAGTATACTTGAGCAATCCACCAACTATTCTATCCTTTACATTTTAATCTAAAACAAAATCTTAATAAAACAAACCTAGACACAAGTCTTGATCTTGAAGGTCTTCACTTGAAGTCTTCTCATCTTCTTGATTTGGTCCAAACTTGATCCAAAGAGCTAGACTCCTCTTGAGTACTTGATATGGTCTTGATGCATAGGCTCTTGAATCAAACCGTGCTATCTCCAAAACTTGACTTTAAATCCTTTGTTGAAGCTACACACCTACTAAGATCTTGATCACAAATCTGAGACTAATTAAACACAAGATCATTAGTACTATAACTACATGAGTTAATCATCATCAAATCTAGAGTGATGGGCCTTTGGGCTAACAATAACATCATACATTAACTCACATAGCGTGGTAAAACTACAGTAGTAAGTGCTAGGCATGATAAAGTATCAACATATAGATATCATGCTATAAATATAAGAGCGTTATTTTTTTTAGTGTATTAAAAGTACTCGCCTGAAACCGGGGTGAAATACCGGTTAAAAATCTAAGAAATCGGCGATCCGTACGAGCAATCCACTATCCCATAAGTATATATTAATATATATATATATATATATATATATATATATATATATATATATATTAGAGGGGGGATGAGAGGGGAGAGAGAGGAGAGAGAAAGTGGTAGGAAGAGGAGAGAGAAAGAGAGAGAAAATAGGGTATTTTTAGAAAAGGATTATGAATTAAAAGGGGAGGGGTAGGATTGTAAATATGGGGAAGTAAATTTAGAATGAGGGGATGGGTATTTTAGGGAAGGGGGAAAAGTTAGTTTTATTTAGGGAAAAGAAATGAAAAGAAAGAAAGAAAGAATGGGAAGAAGAAAGAAAGAAAGAAAGAAAAAGAAAAAGGAGGGGAGGGTGGTCGGCCGGCCACCGGCCCGGCGGCCAGGCGGCACGGCGGCGCCGCCGGGGGAGGGTAGGCGGCGCGCGTGGCCAAGGGGTGGGGGGAAGGTGTTGTGGTGGTTGTTGTTGTGGTTGTTGTTGGTGGAGGTGGTGATGGTGGTTGGTGGTGGTGGTGGTGGTTGTGGTGGTGATGGTGATAATTGGTGGTCTTGGGGAGTTAGAGGAGGAGGAGGTGATGATGGGGTGGTGAGAGTGGTGGAATTGATTAAGATGATGGTGAATTTTGGAGAAGAAGTGGAAGGAAAGTGATGAGTTTTTGTTGAAATTAGAGGAGGAGGAGGGGTTTTTAGGGGTGATGGAAGTGTGGAAGGGAGGTGGGGTGATGGGCGGTGCGGTAGCGGTGGCTAGGGCGGCGGTGGTGATGGTCGAGGCGCAGTGGTGATGAGTTGGGTGATGGTGTTGGAGGTTGAAATAGAAGATAATAGAGAAGGAGAAGGGAGGAAAAAAGGTAATTTAAAGAAGGGAGAAAGAGAGGGAGAGAATGATGAGGGATGGGGGAATGGCCCCCCTCTTGCTGCTATTGCTACTGGAGTTGCAGCTGCTACTGCTGCTGGAGGAGTTGCAGGGGATGGGAGGTGGAGTGAAGGAGAAGAAAAAAAAAGAAGAAAAGAAAGAAAGTTAAAGAAAAAAAGAAAAAATTTAATAAGAAAATAAAATAAAATAGTTTAAAATTTTTATTATTAAATAATTTATTTATTATAATTTTTGAAAGTATAAGGTAGGGGAGTAGAGAAGGAAAAAGTAAGAAAAGAAATTGTCAGTATATTATATTATTATTTTAATAGGGTGAAAATTTGACTGTTTCAGAAACGTTCCAAAAAATTTTCAAAAATAGAAAATATTATTTTAAGATACTCGATGAAATCAGATTCAATAAATTCAATATAATTTTCAAATTAAAAATCTTAGAATCTTTTGGTGATACCGGCTGACACCAAATCGGTCAAATTTTGTTAAATTTAAAAAAATCCCAAAAAATATTTTTAAATAGAAAATGAAATTTTAAGAAGTAATGTGAAATCCGTTTTTGAAAATTTAATCCCATTTGAAAACTAAAAATCGGGAATCAGTCAACGATGCAGACCGACACCGGTTTTGGAGATTTTGCAGAAAAATTTTAAAAAATTCTAGAAAATCATGATAAATCTAAAATATTAGAAAACAATGTCTGAAACTAAAATCGATCAAATCAGACTACTAGGAAGATCAAATCGGGCTACTGGCTGGTACCGGGTCCCGGTCCGGGTCAGATCTTACTCTAGATCTGAGAATCCAGATCCGATACACAATAATATAAGTAATCACAATCCAAAAGCAAATACTGGAAGAAAATTAAACAATACGGTCGAAAAAATTTGGGACACGTATCAGGGCACGTATCCCGGAACGGGGTGCTACAATCTACCCTCCTAACAAAAATTTCGTCCTCAAAATTTCTTTAAGGAAGGAGATGAACATGGAAATAAAGAATTAGAAAGACAAGATATAGAGTACATGAGAAAATTACCACTCAAGGCTCGAATAGATGCGGGTAACGGTCACGAATGACGTCTTCCCACTCCCAAGTCGCTTCTCCCGGACTATGCCTATTCCATGAAACTAGCACCAACGGGATGGTCCGATTTTTCAGGGTCTTGACACTTCTGTCCAATGATTGAGGCTAAACCTGCACACAAAATACGGAATTACAGAACTTAGAATGAAGATGTGCAAGTGCTCAATTCTTACCGCTATAGCAAGTGGCTATGCGGGTCGTGATCCACAAGGAGGGCTTTGCGATAGAAGCGTTTACATTCTTTATTGAAATCGTTATGAAAATAAAACAAAGATTCTTCTTTGTTTCTTAAAAAGAAAAGAGAAAAAGAGTTATGTTAAAGTTAAGAAGAAAGTGGTAGAATAGAAAGTGGAGAAAACCGAAGAATGACTATATACAAATGAATTGGAAAAAAGAGTGAAAACGATTTGGAAGATGTGGTGAAAGAAATCGTGATTGCGATCTATGCTAAAGAAATAAAAGAAAAGAAAGAAGGTTGAAGAAATACTTACCTAGATTGATTGATGACTTACCTGAAAACCTTTGCATGTTCTACCTTTGTTTAGGAGGCGTTCAACGCATAGATCATAAGCCCGAGCTCAGTCCCCGTTCGCATTATATCATCAAGTCTAGCACAAGCATGAAGTGATGCGTCTTGAGGAGGAGAACGTCTTCATGAACTATCGTTGGCACTCACATAACATCGTTGTACTTGTGCTTTGGAATTCACTTGTAAACTCAACAAAAACAAACGAGGTAAAGTAGAAGGAGAAAGAAGAAAGCAAAAGAAAAGTAAAGTAAAGCAGAACATAAAAACAAAGCATCTACCTTTATTACTTACTGAAATAATGGAAGAAAGGAGGAGGGTACATCGGTGTCACTCTCAACATCAGCCTCTCTCTCTTACTTACATGAATCATCATCTAACCTAAGCCTACATACAATTTACATGAAAAGAAAAGAAAAACCTAAACTAAGAAATGAAAAACTTGGCTAAGTCCTATCTCTGCATGGTCGTCCATTTTTAGCACAAAGAATGGCCTTTTATAGGCAGAAACCCAGTAAGCAGGATCCCGGGGAGGTCGGGGGAGCAAACGCTCCCCCTAACTCCCCAACAATGCCACGGAAACACGGCTTTTGCCGCGTTTATGCGTCCAGGGTGTGGCCAGGTGGCCACACCCTGTTGGTGGGTCGTCCCGGTATTCCCTTCTGCTTTTATCTTCAGTTGGTTTCTTCGTTTGAGTTCAGATTTCTGATGAAATGGCCTTGGATTCTTGGCTTTAACTGATCGATTCTAAGAGGATTCTTCTCAACCGGTTTTCAACCTCTTGATTTTGCCCTAATTTACTGAGTGCGAATTAATTCTGATTTAATTCAGAATTTTGGTAGGCTTTGGGCTCATTTCTCTTCATCTCCTTAAAGAATGGGCCTGCAAATAAATTAAGCAATTAATTAAGACAATGCAAAGTTTTATTCAAGAATAAGTATGAAAATATGATACTAAATATGCAACATTAGCGACCAATCACACCCCATACCTATCTTTTGCTCGTCCTCGAGCAAAACAACTAAACTATACTAGAGATTATTAGACCACTTTCGCAGGTCACGCGATTGCACTGAGCATGTGCAACAAGCCGTTAAACCTCTAGGTTTCCCCTAGAGGACGAGTGTTGTCTCGTGAGGGTTTTCAGCGGATTACACCCACAAAATCCATAAAGAAAGAGAAATAAAGAGTTAGTATTTTCGAAAGGCATTTTGAAAGAGAAAAATATTTGAAATATAATTGTAAGATCTAAGCAATCTATAAGTTATAGGAAGACTGAATTTTTCATTCCTAAACTTAGTCTCTATTCAAAAATTTGTTATCAATCAAAGTAAGGAGTCAAATTGTACTTCTCATCTAGTCTATTACTTTACCCTAAGTCATATGCACCTTGTGACTGTGAAAATTTTGACTCAGGGTTCATTAACTCTAACTCTTATGCCTTATTTATTTATATATATTTTTTTGGTGGTATTCTTAGTTTTATTAGGCTTTCTAATCTGCCCATGTAACGAGCTTTTAATCGATGACTCCCAACCAGACGGTCTTAGGGCACTGGGTGAGAAAACACCCCAAGGACTTAAGAACTCAAGCAAATAAGGCACAAAACTAAGGATTTTATTATATGGACCTCTTTTAGGCGTGAATACTTATGCTTTATTAGGCACAAATACCCAGCTTAATCAAAGGATTTTTTTTCAAACTTATCTAATCATCTTTCACGTAAATACTAAGGCTTGCTTAGGCCAAAGCACCTAGCTAATCAATAATTAGATTTGCTTATTTCTTTCTTTTTCTTTTTTATATATATATATATTTTTATAAGGCATAAGAATCTTTGTTTTTGAACCCTAAGTGTGTAAGTGTATGAAGTGTGCATATTTCATCAAGGTAAAGATCAAGACTAAATTACTTTGACAAATTATCTTCCTAACTCTAAATATCAAACAAATAATCTTATTTTGACCAAGTATAGGAAATCCTAATTTAGATTTTCCTATTCCTTAAAATTAACTTAATTTCTTACAAAAAATATGTCAAAATATTGTTTCTATTTTCCAAAAAGTTTTTTAAAAGTAAAGAAAAACCTAAGTTATGTTAGACCCTCCCCCACACCTATCTCATGCATTGTCCTCAATGTATGAATTAATGCATAGATGCATGAAAAAGAAGAAAGGGAAGGAAAGTGTTACCTTAAGGTGGTGGTTTCGGTGGTGGTCTGATTGGTCCACGAAATGCGGCCCAATCGACTTTTCTTTGGGTTCGGAGGAATGATCGGGGCGGAACTAGCACTCAAAAGTGTGTATTATGTAAAACCGATGTAAAAGCTCGAATGTGCTAATGTACCCTCGATACTTCCGTTATAGCATTGGCTCAACGGGTCGAATCCACAGGGAAGGGAGGCGATAGAAGTATTAACAGTCTCTATTCACGTCAGTTGTTAACACTTCTTCTTTGTTGAAAGAATGAAAAAGAAAATGAAAAAGAAAAGAAAATGAAATCCAGAATGTGGTAGGTGAGGAGAGCGATGAAAACGTCGATGTAAAAACCAAGAAGATGGAACAAAGGTAAACTAAGAGGGTGGTGAAAACATCGATAGACAAATAGTAAAAGAAGCTTGGAAATTGTTTCTAAAACAAAAGAAAAGAAAACTCATGGCTACTAACTACTAAGTGCTCCACTAACCATGCTAACCTCTTCGAGATAGTTGCCTCACATTTTGATCCTTGGCCATCACAATCCTTGGCTCCAAGAGACGGTACAAAGCATGGCTCATGGATGGTTCATCACGTTCAAAACATTGCATCAAGAACAAGCTAATACAAGCATCACTCATTACACTACTAGCATGAAATAAAAGAGCATGAAATAAAAGAGAGTTAGCTTGGTTAGCAAGTTAGCAAGTTAGATGTTAGAACCCATCATCTTTGGCCATCAATGGCTCTTGCAAGAACAAGGCCTTGTAGAGGCAACCCGATTTATGTGGATTATCAAGTAAGTGGTTAGATGGTTAGTGGTTAGTAGTTAGATTGTCATGAGAAGAAAAACTAGCAAGAAATCATGTTAGAAGGTGAATGAGATTACAATGGAGGAGAAAGGAGGCACCTTTACATAGAGTGTCACTCTCTATTACATCAACCCCTCTCAATCTCTCTCTCTATGAATCACTCAGCCCTACTACAATGATCTAAAAAGAAATGAAAATACAAGAAATGAAGAACACTCACCTACACTACTCCTAAAATCTGCACCTACTACTAAAAACGAAGACTGCTTTCGGTTTGGCCTCTGCAGGTGCTATTTATAGGCAAAAGACCCTTCCAGAAGACGAGACGGGGCCACACGTCGAAAATCGACGCGTGGATCCACAGCTTTGCCGCGGAAACGCGACTATTGTCGCGTTTCCGCGGCAATACCAGGGAGATGGCTCCCTGGTTTTGGTCCACTGGTTCACCTGGCTTCGAGTAGCTTCCAGGTATATTCTGTTTTGGGTAATCCTGTCCGCAGATTCGTCTGATGTGCGCAAGAGGCTAGGTTCAACGTATCTTCTAGATGATCCCTTACTTGGCCTCCAAGTAATGCGGATTTAATTACCCTTAATTGGGTTAATTAAGCTCTTATTACACCTTTGCCTTTGCACTTTGGATCTACCTGCAATTAAGACCAAAACACGATTTAGACGATAATTTATTCATAAATCGGTGAGAGAATGCGACATAAAAATGCAGAATTGTAGACTAATCACACCCCCACACTTATTCTTTTGCTCGTCCCGAGCAAAACAAAAAAAAAAAAACTATACTACAAGGGTTATTACACCACTTTCGCAGGTGACGCGATTGCACTGAGCGTGTGCAACAAGCCGTTAAACCTCTAGGTTACCCTAGAGGAGGAGTGTTGTCTCCTGAGGGTTTTCAGCGGGTTGCACCCACAAAATCCATAAAGAAAGAAGACAAATGTTAGTATTTTGAAAACGCATTTGGAAAGAGAGACAAGTTTTCGAACTATTTTTGCAAAAATATAAGTGATCTAAGGTCATAAGTCTACCAATAATCATTCTTCCTTAAACTTAGTCTCTATGCAAGATCTCGTCTTCAATTAAGGTAAGAATTCAAAATTGGATTGAATATTTTATCTCTCATAAAAACCTAGATAATATGCACTTTGTGATGGTGAAGATTTCTGGGATTTCAACTCTAACCATCAAGCCATTTATTTATATATATATTTCTTTTTCTTCTCTTAGTTTTCTTAGGCTTTCTAGTTCACCCATGTAGCGAGCCTATAACCGATGACTCGCAAACCAGACGGTCCTAGGGCACCAGATGAGAAAACATCCCTCGGGTTTAAGGACTCAAGTAAACAAGCCACAAAACTAAGGGGGATTATTTGCTTCTTAAGATCACCGTTAGGTGTGAATAATCATACTTCTTGAGGCATATTTATCCAACTTAATAAGTGATTTTTATTTATTTATTTATTTATACTTTATGGCATTTTAGGTCTTTGTTTCCATCCCAAAAATTGTGTAAGTGTGAAATGCATATGATCTAAGGCAAAAAATTCAAGATAAAATTATCTCCCCAATTTATCTTACTTAGCCTATAATTTTAAACAAGATCCATTATTTCAACTAGGTTTAAGATGTCATAATTAAGGCTTTCTTAATTTCTAAGATCATCTTAATTTTCTTAAAAATAGATTAAAACTTTGTCTCTTATTTCAAAAAGTTTTTAAAGAAAGAGAAAATTCTTATACAAAAGAGAAGATTTCTAAAAGAAGTGTAAAAGAAAGAAAATCTAAAAACTCTAAGTTAGTAAACCCTCCCCCACACTTATCTCATGCATTGTCCTCAATGCATCGTGATGTATGTATGCATGAAACAAATAGAGAGGGAAGGAAAAAATTACCTCAAGGTGGTGGTTCCGGTGGCGCCTGATTGGTCCACGAAAAGCGGTCCAATCATTCTTACGTGGAGTCCGGAGGAACCCACCAGAGACCTCCATGATACAACCCACTAGAAAGATGTATGCATGTGTGATTTTTATTAAAAGATTTACCCCATCTAATTTCCAAATTTTTAAAATAATTTCAGAGTCAAATTTATCAACAACCTTGTCCCAGAATGGAATGATTGATTTGGACTCAGGAAGTACAGGAACTAATACCGACTCAGAAAAATGACACAAGTCAAGTAAAGGTTCAGGAGTCGAGATCGGTTTAGGAAGTGGGTCCAAATCAAGAGGATGAAGCTCAGGTCCACATTCATTTCCCCATGATGGAATGTGACTTTCTAAGAGTGGTGATTCAAGTTCAGGAATGACAAGTATGGGAATCAAAACTGACTCTAAAATGTTGCTCAAATTGGGTAACAAAACAGGAGTCAATAGTGATTCAGGAATTTGAACAAGATCACAAATTGGAGAATCAAAGTCACAATCCTCATTTAGTTCAATTCCACAAAAATGAAAACTTGCCAATTTATCAATGGGACTTTCAAAAGTATGAAATTGGTCAAGTTCAATAGGATCATCATAAGAGATTGGTGATTCAATTTCACAATGGATAGGCACTGGATCCAATACTGACTTGGAAAATGAAGTGAAATCAGGTGAAGATACCGGAGTCATAATTGAATCAGGAAGTAGAATTGAATCATCAAGTGAAAGTTCAGGATCATATTCATGCTCAAGTTCAATTTCAGGAAAAGGATAACTTGCCAAAATGTCAATGGGATCTGAAGTTTGGACAAGTTCAGGTGGTGTGTGTTGAAATTGAATCTTAATTTCCAAACAACATGACTCTTTGGCTCGGACAGAATGGTTAGTGACATTAGAAATGGTCGAGTGATGAGAAGGTAGAGTTTGGATCATCATCTCTATGTCACGGTTTCGAGCATTTTGAGCCTGAGTCATGAATTCAAGCATCCTTTTATAATTCATTGGTTCATCATTTTGTTGTGAAGATGAAGTATTGTTTTGAAATTGGTGGTGAAATTGTGAGTCCATCAGATTTTGTGATTGTTGTTTGGACTCACAAAAAAGTTTCTTACTCATTTCCAAGGCAGATGGTTGTTCATTGTGAAGAGGTGGAACTGAGTAAGACTCTTGAAAATACTGTGGAATTGGAGAGGCCAATGTTTCTTGAAGTTGTTGCTCGGCCTTTGTAGATTGGCTTCTAGACTCTTTTGTAACTCAGATTTTTCTTCAATGGGAGGTCCAGAAAAAGGAGTATAGGAAGCACATTCGGGGAATGAATATTGTGTAAATTGTGGACAAGGTGGACATGGTGGACAAGGAGGTTGAAAATTTGACTCGGGTACGTGAATCCCCATTGACTCTGTGAAGAGTTGAAATTATTTTGAAAATTATAGTCATAAGAATGTGGGTATGGGGTTGTATTGATTCGGATAAGGCCAACCCGGTGTATTTGGTTGGTGCATATTGTAAAATGCCGGGTTGGAATTATCCGAATCAAATGGGGTTGGCGTGAAATATGGATCATATTCGGATTGAAAGAATTGTTATTATTGAAATCCATTTCACAAACAATCACAAACAAAAAGAAAAAATCAAACAACAATCAAAAAGAAAAGAAAAATCAAAACCAAGCCAATAGGAGGGTTGACCTAGACCTAGATGTAGATGTCCCTAGGGGCCAACGTCTATT
>JAVJIF010014063.1:0-89251 GCA_038442645.1 Agave tequilana
ATATAATATATAATGTTATCTAGTGGTGACGAGTGTACATGCTAGTGGTGATGTGATAGCAGTGAACATGCAGATGTGCATATGCTACCTAACCAGTATACGGTGTGGTGCATAGACAGTAATTGATGTATGCCAGGTATACAGAAAATAGAATATATGCACATATGCATGAATAGTATGCTACTACAGAAAGTGTAACATGTATCGGGTAAAGTAACAAATAGACATGTAACATGATATCGGATAATGATCAGGTACAGTAACAAGTACAACTAAACATGTATCAGGCAAGTCATGTCACAGTCATGTCATTTATACAATAGTAGCAATCAGTACCATCTGGTATTTTAATCAATCTCTTCCAGTGTCCCATATACCACTGGCAGTTCATACTGGAGCCCGCACTCCAGTCGAACCCATCCGGACATGGCCTACGGGTAACATTATCCAAACGAGAGAGTGACCAAATAACAAGTGTTCCCGAAGTCCACTATTGTGTATACTGTTTTATTATGTTAATTGGAAACTCGTGGTCGAAGAGTTCTTATCGGGTGGGTGTATCCCGTGCATACCGGGACAACGGCCTTAAACAGACCCCTGGCTGCTGAGACCAGGGCCAGCCCGCTAGAGCTGTAACATGTAACGGGAATCTCAATGAGCTAAAACAATAACGGGATGCTCATGAGTAACAGACGGTAGCCAGCACTACCCCGTCCCCTGCAGTGGGACAAACAATGGATCCAAACATCCACCCGATATGATCTAATCAACCGTCAAGTCTCCCCCTACCCAAGTTATCTTTATGATCTTATATGTCTAGTACACAATGTAACAAGAATAAATACAGTAAATGATACGGGTAACATGAGAACTGGACCTGAGCTCTGTTGATAGCATAGAATAATAATAACGAGAAACGGGAACAATCGATGTGGAAGTCCACATATAGCATAACAGCTCTCATCCAGTATCGAGAATATCCATATCAGTAAACGGAAACAATCATATAACATGGATACAGTAACATGGAACAATAATCTAGGTATATGCACGGTGAGTCATATGATAATAGTGAGAAACAATACATGCATGTACACCCGTGTGGTGAGCATATGTAACAGTGATTGTGAACATAGGATAACAGTGTATCGCGCATCATGTAACGATAATAAAAATAATATGAAATGCGACATGCCGTGCATTGGTATATCTGTGTACTAGTGGAAGATATATGTGTAGCAAGAATCCGTGTCATATATATATGTGATAGTGGTAATAATAGTGGTCAGTGTATCATACATAGCCAGTGACCTACAGTATCCGTGTAAGGAGGATATCATATAAAATGACGGTATCCAATGTACGAGTGTATCAGTATATCAGTAGGTCACAACATGCAGTACTAGTGTCGTGCATCTCAGTATCTATGTAATGGTGAGACGTGTACATGAAACTACATAACAGCTACATGACATACCGCTATCCAGTGTACCCGCTAGCTACATGCACTACGGTAGTTTGTGTACCAGTGGGTCGGTCGGGGTGACAGTGGAATAGTGACAAGATCCTGTATATGAAGTACGCGTGTCTTTGTGTTCATGGGGCATTCGTGTGGAACCATACTAGTTATCCCATGCAGTGATAGCGTCTAGTGATTCTTTAATTGATTATCTATCACTTCTCCTCACATTAACCTCTTATACCGATTCTTATGAGGGAACATGTTAGTATTAATCCATAATTACAGGTTGTAATTAAAGCAATCAAAACACGAATAAATAACTA
The DNA here is from genome assembly GCA_038442645.1 of Agave tequilana. Lineage (NCBI taxonomy): Eukaryota > Viridiplantae > Streptophyta > Magnoliopsida > Asparagales > Asparagaceae > Agave > Agave tequilana. The sequence goes on from JAVJIF010014063.1 coordinate 1,786, forward strand.
TAATTTATAAAAAGAAAAACACTCACAAACTAGCCATAGGAAGGTAGTTCTCTTTATTATATGAACCCCTTTTAGGCGTGAATACTTATGTTTTATTAGCACAAATACCCAGCTTAATCAGAGGATTTTCATATATATTTTTTTCAACTTATCTAATCATCTTTCGCATAAATACTAAGGCTTACTTAGGCCAAAGCACCTAGCTAATCAATAGTTAGATTTGTTTGTTTATTTTTTTTATAGGCATAAGAATCTTTATTTTTGAACCCTAAGTGTGTAAGTGTATGAAGTGTGCATATTTCATCAGGTAAAGATCAAGACTAAATTACTTTGACAAATTATCTTCCTAACTCTAAAAATCAAACAAATAATCTTATTTTGACCAAGTATAAGAAATCCTAATTTGGATTTTCCTATTCCTTAAAATAACTTAATTTCTTACAAAAAATATGTCAAAATATTGTTTCTATTTTCCAAAAAGTTTTTAAAGTAAAGAAAATGTTAAATTTTTTTAATAAAAAGAAAAAACTAAGTTATGTTAGAACCCTCCCCCACACCTATCTCATGCATTGTCCTCAATGTATGAATTAATGCATAGATGCATGAAAAGACGAAAGGGAAGAAAAATGTTACCTTAGGTGGTGGTCCGGTGGTGCTGATTGGTCCACGAAATGCGGCCCAATCAACTTTTTGTGGAGTTCGGAGGAACCCACCAGAAATTTCTTTAATATAACCCATTAGAATGATGTATCATGAAGGATTTTATTAAATATTGACGACCCATCTAATTTCCAAATTCCATAATTAATTTCGGAGTCAAATTTGTCAACCACCTTGTCCCAAAATGGAGTATGAAATGATAGAATATTGACTTGGACTCAGGAGTATAGGAACTAATACCGACTCAAGAAGGTGACTTAAGTCAATTAAAGGCTCAGGAGTCGAGATTGGTTCAGGAAGTGGGTCCAAGTCAAGAAAGTAAAACTCAGTCCACATTTATTTCCAACAATGGAATGTGACTTATATTGTGATTCAAGTTCAGGAATGATAGGTGGGGGAATCAATACTGACTCTAAAATATTACTCAAGTTGGTAACAAAACAGGAGTCAATATTGATTCAGAAAGTTGAACTGGATCACAGATTTGAGAATCTAGGTCACATATCTCATTGAGTTCAATATCAAAAAAATGAGACTTGCAATTTGTCAATAGGATTTTCAAAAGTGTAAAAGTGGTCAAGTTCAATATGATCATCAAGAATGGGTGATTCAATTTCATGATGAATTGGCACAGGATTCAATGTTGACTCAGGAAAAAGATTGAAATCAGTGAAGACTCCGAGTCATTATTGAATCAGGATAAAATTGAATCCCTAAGTTGGGGTTCATGATCATATTCATTTTCAAGTTCGATTTCAGGAAAAGGATAACTTGCCAAACTATCAATATTCTTTTCAAAATTTAGAGTTTGGGCAAGTTCAAATGATTGTTCTGAAATGGAACCTTGATTTCCAAAACAACCTGACTCATCGGCTCTAACAGGATGGTTAGTGACATCAGAACTGGTCAAACGGTGGGAACGTAGAGATTGGACCATCATATCTATGTCCGATTATGAGCGTTTTGAGCCTGAGTCATGACTCAAGCATCTTTTCATAGTTGATAGGTTCATTGTTTTGATGAAAAGATGAAGTATTGTCTTGGAATTGGTGTGAAATTGTGAGTCCATCAGGTTTTTGGGATTTGTGTTTGGACTCACGCATACTCATTTCAAAATTGATAGTTTTCTATTTTTAGACTGGTGGAACTGAGTATGAATCTTGAAAATATTGTGGACAAGGTGGAGAGAAGAGGACAAGTTGGTTGAAAATTGACTCGAGGGAGGTGAAGCCCCACTGCTCTGTGAAGAGTTGAATCATTCTGGAAATTATAGTTATTAGATTGGGGGCATGGTTTATTGATTCGGATAAGACCAATCTGGCACACTAGGTTGGTTAAAGTTATGATATGCCGGGTTGGTAATATCCAAAAATGAAGTCGGTGTGTAATATGGATTATTATTGAAGTTGAAAAATTATTATTATAAGCCATATCATACAATAGAATACAAACAAAAAGAAAGAAAAAACAAACAAATAAGCAAATAAATAAAAGGAAAAAAATTCTAACTAAGTTAGGGTAGACCTATGACCTAGACGACTCCTAACTGATTAGACTGTCCACGGGAGGTATTATGCAGGCTTGAACCACAAGCTAATCAGTCATGTCAGGGTAGGTGTGGGAGGTTTTCCGTCAAAGACGTTTCTTAATTAAATAACCACCAATCTTCGGGCTTTCGGCCCTTAATCCCTTTCCTAGACACTGATTTTGCAGGAGTCAATTCCAACACCTTCCCCCCTTAGGATAATCTCCTACTTGAGTCCGAGATGTCCCTAGGGCCAACGTCTACTCATTTTTAGTTAGGCTCGGGTTAGTAAGTGCTTGGAATCTGATTTTTGGGTCAGGAAGGGTGATTAAATCCCCACCTTATCTTGTTAATGGGTGGTGCCCTTAAATCAATTTGTGCAAGTGTACAAGATAAATAAGATTCACTCAAAGCGATATAAATCAAACCAAGAAATGAGTCCTATTCTGAATGCAATGCGTACGTCCTTGCTCCAGCACTCTTCAACAGTAAAATAAATGAATTGAAACAAGTGCCTAAAATGCAAACGTCTAATCAATTTTTATCCTTTTCAACTAGTATTTACTGTTGGTTTATTAGCAGGCTTATGTGATGGCATATAAAAAAAAATAAAGTTGCAGAAAACTAGAATTTTACAAAGCAAGCAGCCCTGCAAAAAATAGTTAGTAATGAACTCCTTCTTGTCGCGAAAACGCGGCAAAAGTCGAGAAAACGCGGCAAATCAGAGGGTACTTGGTCTCGGTTTTCTGGAACAGAGGCCCAAGACCACTTATATGTTTCTGCAATCCTTTATTCCTACTTTGCTTGCCCTATAACCTGCAACAGAGAAGAAAATTCGTTTTAGTTTTAAAAATTTTTCAATAAAAATTTAGATTTCAATAAAACTGTTACCCTCCCCGCAACGTCGCCAAAAATTTTGATTGAAGCTTTACCTGCACAAAAAATATAGAATTTTAGATTTAAAGAATAAAGATGTGTCAAGTGCCTCAATTCTTCCGCTATAGCAAGTGGCTATGCGGGTCGTGATCCACAAGGAGGGTTTGCGATAGAAGCGTTCAAAGTTTTGTATTGAAATCTTAATGAAGATAAAACGAAAGTTCTTCTTTGTTTTTAAGAAAGAAAAATAAAAAATGAGTTATGTTAAAGTTAGAAAGAAAACGTTAGAATGAGAAAGTGGAGAGAATCAGAAGCGACTATGTACAAATGAGTTAAGAAAGAAAGAGTTGGAAGATGAGGTGTTGGTGATTTAATCTACAGAAATAAATGAAAAGAAAGAAAGATAAAGAAGTACTCACCTAGTTGGTTGATGACTACCTGGAACCCTTGCATGTTCTACCTTACTTTGGAGGCTTTCAACGCATAGGGTCATAGGATCGAGCTCAGTCCCAGTTCGCATTATATCATCAAGCTAGCAAGAATGAAGTGATACGGATCTTGAGGAGGAGAACGTCTCATGAACTATCGTTGGCACTCACATAACATCGTTATACTTATGCTTCTAGATTCACTTGCAAGCTCATCAAAAACAAAAGAGGTAAAGTAGAAAGAGAATAAGGAAACAAAAGAAATATGAACATAAAACAAGCATTTACCTTTATTACTTGCAGAAAACAGGAAGAAAGGAGGAGGGTACATCGGTGTCACTCTCAACATCAGCCTCTCTCTCTTACTTACATGAATCTTCATCTATCCTAAGCTTACATACAAATTGCATAAAAAGAAAGAAAAACCTAAACTATAAAGAATGAAAACTAGGCTAAATCCTATCTCTGCATGGTCCTCTCATTTTCAGTGCAAATACTGCCTTTTTATAGGCAAAAACCCAATCTACAGGATCTCGGGAAGAGTGGGGGAGCAAACGCTCCCCTAACTCCACAACCAAGCCGCGGAAACGCGGCTTTGGCTGCGTTTTCGGCGGCCAGGGTGTGGCCAGGTAGCCACACCCTGTTGGTGGGTCTCCCGGGGTCGAGTTCTGGTTTTATCTTGGGTTGAATTTGCAGTTTAGCTCCGAGATTTTGAAGAAATGGCCGTTGATCTTTGCTTCAAACCGATCGATTCTGAGAGGATTCTTCTCAACCGATTTTCACCTCTTGATTTTGCCCTGATTTACTGAGTGCGAATTAGTTCTGGTTAAATTCAAAATTTGGTGGGCTTTTGGGCTCATTTCTCTTCATCTCCTTAAGGAATGGGCCTGCAAATAAATTAAACATTTAATTAGGACAATGCAGATTTTATTCTATAATAAGTATGAAAATATGATACTAAATATGCAACATTAGCGGACCATCAGCGGTCGACCGGGTTCCTCCAACGGTCATATTTATGACCTTTGGCGGTCGACCGGTGGTCGAGTCCGCCAGCCTGTCTGGCTGACAGATCAGCCTACGGCTCTATTTTGGAGAACCTATATATACCCCATTTCTTGGGGTTTTAAAAAGGTTTTAAGAGCAAAATTTTCTATATTCTCTGGTGTTTTAAAATAAGTTTTCAAAAGTGTTTAGAGCTTCAAAAGATCAATCTTTATTTGTTTTGTGTTTTTGAAAAAATCAAAGAAAATAGAAAATTGGGAGATTTGTTTTGGTTCTTCATTTCTATCTTTTACAAGAGTTTTCCCAAGTAATTTTCTTTGAGTTTTTGTTTTCCAAACTCTAGTTTTTTCACACTTGAGCTATCATACTATCCTATTCTATTAGGATCTTGTGTTTTGGGTGAAAAGAGATTTTTGAGATTGTTGAACCTCCAAGTTGTAAACACCCTTTCTTTTGTTGTATCCCTCTTTGGTAGAGGTTGATCGGGTGATTGGTTTGCTCCCTCTTTGGTAGAGGTTGAGATTGTGGTTTGCTCCCTCTTGTGAGAGGTGGAGTTTGGTTTGTATATCCCTCTTCGGTAGAGGTGATTGGTTGTTGTTTGGCTACGGGCCTACCCCTCGTTTGTGAGGCGGTGTTTGAGAGAGGAGTTCGTACTCCTGGTTGTACAATCCTCCTCGGTGGAGGTTCCCTCGGTGGGAGTCCTCGGTGGACAAGATAGTGGATTAGAAATCCTTCTCGGTGAAGGCGGTGACGTAGAGCTAGGGGCTCGAACCTCGAAACATATCTTTGTGTTTGCGTTTGATCCATTGTTTCTCTAACTCTCTCTTGTTTATTTGTGCAAGAATCATTCTTCATTCATATCATATTGCTTGTGTTGTGCCTTGCATTATTTCTTATTACTTGTCATCCTAATGCTTGGCTTGTTTGTGTGTGCCTCACTTGTACTTAACCAATGAGAGCTTCATATAGCACCTCAACCCATATCTAGGGGAATCTAGAGGAGTTAGTCCAGAGCCCTTAACGGGAATTCGGCTACACTCGTTGGTTGTATTAAGTGTGTTGCAAATTAGTTTTAGCTTCCGCATTGGTTTCTAGATTAGCCATATCACCTATTCACCCCCTCTAGGTGATTTCAAGAGGTTGATCTTGTGTTGGCTTTGTGCCTAGCCTCGTGTGTAGAGGTTGTTGGTGTTTGAGAGAGGAGTTGTGTACTCCAAAGTTATATTACTCAAATCCTCAGTGGAGGTTCCTAAATGGGAAGTCCTTGTGGACGCTATAGTGGAAATCCTTCTGTGTGAAGGTGGGGATTAGAGCTGGTACTCGAACCTCGAAACATATCCTTGTGTTTGCGTTTGATCCACTATCTCTAACTCTCTCTCTCTCTCTTATATTGTGTCTTGCATCATTTCATATTGTTCATTGGTATTGTGTGTGTGCCCATACTTGTGTTCACTAAGAGAGCTTCAAATAGCACCTCAACTCTTATTTAGAGGAATTTAGAGGAGATAGTCCAGAGCCCTTCACCAGGAATTCGGCTACACTCTTTGTTACACTAAGTGTATTGCAATTAAGTTTTAATTCCGCATTATTTGTCATTAGATTAGCCATATACCTATTCACCCTTTCTAGGTGCACTTTCAATGACGAACAATTAGATAGAGTTTAATTTATTATTAGGATTTAAATTCTGATTTTTAGTTTGTAGTTGCGACTGATAGATCTCTATGTGCACTTCAATGACGCAATGAGATAGAGTTTAATTTATTATTAGGATTTAAATTCTGATTTTTAGTTTGTAGGTTGCAACTGATAGATTATGTTATTTACAAGATCAATAAGGATCTTATAAGATTTTCTGTTGAAAATTTGAAATTTGGAATTGGCATTAAATTTAGTTCAAATACATTAGATCACTCTTATAATCACGCGTCAATGTGGCGTCATGATTTGATTATTAGAATTTGATATAGATAGACTCGACTTCAAGTCAAGACTTTAACAATTTAAGTAATATTTTTAAAATTCATAATTTATCATTTTAATTATCAATTCAGATATTATGAAAGGAGAATGTTACAGTAAATCCTAGGAGCTTCGGCATCATCCGAACTCTCCCTCAAGGTCCGTGGGCCCCAATCAATCTCATCTCTGCTTGTTGATTTGATTTCATAGAATTGAATGACATATCAAATTTGTTTACAAACATCGATTTGATTCGATTCGTTAGGTTGGGATCCATGAAGTTTTACAACTGACTGAATATTGATCATCGATAACTAAGATTGGAATTTGCCGGGAAACGAGTTATAGGTAGTGCTGGCACCGCTACTGTGCGCTGATGGTTTCTGGTGTCCGGAACTGAGAATGGAATGTATTAGGATCTAATTTGTTTAATGATATTTTCAATAAAAAAGCATTGGATCCTAGTTTTGATGTTTAATGTTGTTTCATGATCCATTTGGGTTGCCTATGTTGATCCACCTGAACATGAAAAGCTCAGCATAGCAAAAACAACTCAGAGCCTGTGGATGCTGATGATAATGATGGGGATGAGGATGGGGAAGGAGACGACGATGGAGACTATAAGAAGGGTGAAGAGGGATATGAAAAGCCTAACAATAATAGTAGCAATAGGTCAGTGGATGGAGACACTGGAGGTGGAGAAGGAGAAGAAAATGGAGAGGAGGGAGAAGAGCCCTATGACCAAGAGATGGGGATGACGACGAGGATGATGACGATGGCAACGACGACGACAATGATGGAGGGGATGATAAGGAAGAAGTGGTAGAGGAAGAGGATCACACAATGAGAAAGATGAAGAGGAGGAAGATCACGAGGAAGAGGCACTCCAACGTCTGAAGAAGAGGAAGAAGTGAAGAACCTCTCATTCACGAGGAAAGGAACTCCAGCTTTAAACTTATCTTCTACTTTCTTTTCCTTTAGAGGAAACTCTTAATATTCTCTTTCTTTCCTGACTTTGAGTTGCCATCATCTTATCTAGAGTACCTTTAGGGGTGAATGATGGTTCATTCAGGAGTGTCGTTATTGTTGTCTATGTATTAGAGAGAGGCTATCAAACTCTGGATACAATGGCATTGAGCCCAAATGAGCCAATAAGAGAAATTCATCCTGGCATTACCAGGAATTGCGAAAAATTTGTTAAACTTTATATAGAGTTTGATGAAGCTGGCCTCTTGATCTGAAATGTTGATTGATTGTTCTTTTACAGATTGATGCTGAATTGTTGTCTTTGCTTTCTCATATGTGTTGAAATTACAGTGCGTTAACAATATCTCTCATCCATTAAAACAATTAATCTATTGCAAGTATCCAATTTGATCCTATTGGGCAGCCAAAACTAGGGATGTGAACGGTTCAGATACGGATCAGATATTAGTGTTATCATGTTCGTATCCATTTTTTTAGCGGATACGGATACGTATACTAATAGTGTTCAGATTATTCATATTTATTTAACAAATTCAGATTCTAATCTGATTATAGATATTAGTCGGATAAATTTGAATTTTCTAACATGTATTCTCGGGTTATTCGGATATCCATTCAAATATTTCGGATAGTTCATCACTATTCATGTCCGTATTCATATTTTAAATTGAGGGGATATAGATATTCATATTTCTCAAATTTTGGATATAAATGAGGGTTCAGAGCGAATTATTTGTATCTATTTACCTCCGTAGTCAAAACCCACAAAAAAAACCAAAAAACAAAATAATAAATGTATAAATCTAGAAGAGAAACATGAACGATCGAGCTGCAACCAGACCAAAAAATTTCAATCATTGAAAGTGAAGGGAAAACGGAGCTAGCAGCAGCAGGGATATAGCAGATGCATCTGAGAGTGGATTCAAAATCGAAGTGGAAGGAGATGGGGGCGAGTGGCCGCTGCATCTCCGGAGACGGAGCAGAAGTCACCTCCGAAGGGGGAGGGCGGGAACATGAAGGATGGCAGAGGTTGCGTAATTTGTCAGGTTTAAGTATGCCTGCGTTGGTTACTCAGTGTTTCTGGATAACGAAGAAGGTCAAACTGACAAGGGAGAGAATTGTTAGCAGTGTAGTTTAAAATTAACAGTCAACTAACCGAGGATAGAAAAAAGTATCGTTGAGGTAGCAGTTTGTACTGAAAATTAATTTGGGATACATAATTTAAACTACCCCCATAGTTGGAGTTTTCTTTTTTGTAATTTACCCTGTGACAGATGTGGTAAGGGGCTTTTACGAACTCTAAAAAAGACTAGAGCTTATATTATAATTCCCCTTTTTGTCTTTTTCGAGTGTGCTATTGCTGTTTTAATAACCGCTGTCTCCTGTTTCACCAAACATTTAAGAAATCAGCATGTGACCACGAGGAATTAAAATATATATATTTTTCACATGTTCCGTGTCAGAGGAATTAAAAATATATTAAATTCTAAAGTGCTCCCCCGGTCAAATTTCCGATCTCTAATATAAAGCAAACCTATCAAGCTAGTTTTTTAATTTAATAAATAATTTAAAACAGTATACAATCAACAGATTAAACATTACTTAATTACTAAAATATCTTGATAGAAACAAAATAAGGGTGCGGCTAATATTTATTTTTAAGAGTAATTATTGTAGATAGACTATAAATTATGCCTAATTATGCACTTGTATACTTTGTAACATGACATCTAAAAGCATTTTATTTGTCCTTCTATATCTTTGCTCTCCTTTTTCCTTTTATACTCTAATTTCATTTATTTTTCTTTTTTTTCACAACCCCAAAGATAATCTTATTTCTTGCAAAATAAACACTAACAAAGAGTCTGTCAATGGTTCGGGTACGGGGCAATATGAGACTTATCAGACTCGAATAAGTATTAGACCCGACCCAATTATTCACGAGTTTAAGTATTAGACCCGACCCAATTATTCACGAGTTTAAGCTCACTGTTCCATGTCTATCCATGTATTCACGGGTTGAGACCCAATTACTTGATCCGATTATCATAACACTATTTGACACAAAACACACCACTAAGGGGCCCTTTGTTTCGCGTAAAACTCCGTAATTCGTAATGACTTACTACTCAGTTACAATTACGGCGTTTGTTTGGACCGTAATTCGTAAAAGACTTACGTAACTCAACTAACACTCACTTGCAACCCAGTTACCACTCACTTACAGCCCCAGTTACAGTTAATTTTATGGTCATACAAATTTGTATTATTTTTTTATATTAATATTAAAAAATTTTAATATTTAACTTTTTTAATATTTATTTGCAGTATTAAAACTTTTAAAATCACCAAATAGTTAATTTGTGGTCTAACTTTTTCACTTAAGACTTATACATTACGACAACCAAACACCGTAAAGTACAATACACTATCCCACTTTACAATTTTATATTACCAACCAAACACCGTAAAATTTACATACACGTAACTCATTTACAATTGTAAAGAATTACCAATTATAACTACGAATTACGGCCAGTTACGACAACCAAACAGACCCAAATCAAGCAAAATTTAAAGAACAAATATAAGTTTTGCAAGTCTATCATATTTCAAACACACATATTAATATATTATTAATTAAATAGGTACGAATCTCAATGGGTACAGTCAAGTAAAAGCATATTTGGACTAGTTTATTTTTTGGGTAATTGGGTTGGGTCCTGTGCGAGTCTGTGGGTATAAAAATCTAACCGATTAATCGGCTCTGGCTCGGATCAGGTACAGGTCCAAACCCAAAGTGAGTGGACTATAGTGTTACACAGTAATGGTGCACTGAAGTGGAGGATAGTGCTGTTTTAAGAAGTGGCTGATAAATAGTGGAGAAGGTCTGAATAATAAAATGATAGGTGGCGCTGTTTTGCTAATAGGGAGCGATGGGGATCAGAATCTCCCAATGACAATTATAATAAAGACTAAAGGGGAAATCGTCTTTGAGTTTATGTGCAAAGATATCCATGTCAAAAAATCCTTGAAATTTAAAACCATGTGAAAAAGCCCTTGATTAAGATTAATAGTGACAAGGCTCTTGTCCTCGTATAAAATTTTTATTACTCATATGGCTCTTGAGTAGATGTCTTCCATGAGTTGATTTGAGCAGCTCACATGACGGCATTTATATTCGTCATGCACTACTCGCATAGGCCGACTTGGAGGGTTTTTTTTGAGATAATTTTTTTTTTGCATTAATAATTTTTATGCAGAGATAATTTTTTTACATAGATGTTATATATTTATCCACCTTCTTTAAGTTTTTTCTGTTTTTCTGTCAAATACTAATTGCGCATCGAAAATTTTTCCCCAGAGATTTTCCGTTAGTAATTTACTCATCATTAACAAATTATTCATAACATATAAATATGAGATAGACTTGTGTCCTTTCAAAGGAGTCGTGGCTGAATCTTTCCCACTCAAATTCAATCCTATGACATTAGAACAAAAGATCCACTCCGTTGAAATTGATTTATATTATTTCAAGTATCTATAAACCAAAAATTCAAGTATTTTGAATACTTTTTGCCTATCCATCAAGTAGGAGAAAAACGGACGGCCTAAATAGTGAGTTAGTTAGTTTAACAGTAGATCATTTGAAACCTAACAAAAATTGGTTTGTAGGGATTTTTAAATGTTTAGATCATAATGAAATGGCCGCATTGAAAATTTGTATGTCTAAAGATATAGATCTAATCAACCCACTACTTTCGGTCGTCCATTTTGCGCCGCTTGATGGATGTGCAAAAAGTATTTAAAATACTTGAATTTTGTTTTATAAATACTTAAAATAATATAGATCAACTTCAACGGAGTGAATCTTGTATTCGAATGTCGCAGGGGTTGAAATTTGAGTGGGAAGTATTCGACCACCAATCCTTTGGAGGACGCAACCCTATCTTTATAAATATTTATATATTTAATTTTATCTTATAAATATATACACCTTTAATATTCTCTCTATTTTCTTCAAAATATTATCCGCCTTCTCATATATTCTGTCTACCTTCTCTAATATTTTGTTCACTTTATTTAATATTCTGTTCACCTATTCTAATTTTCATTAATAATATGTCCACTTTCTTTAATGTTATATATTCACTTTTTTTATATGACTTATTTAATATTCTGTCCACGTTTTCAATATTATGTCGATCGCTTTATTATTTTGGATGCCTTGTGATTGATTTTATCCGCCTTCTTTTTGAGAATGAAGACAACGTTTAGCGACCCCATGAGTGGTAGGGGTGAAGATCGCACCCAGTTTATCTCCTTTTCTGTTTGTCCTAATCAATTTCTGTCTATTTTTTATATATTTATGTCCATCTTTTTTGAAGGACTTGGGCACCATCCAACAGGCTAGCCTTCTAGGTAGAGTTGCCCGAATCCTTATATATCCAAGACCATCCTCACGTATAGCCGATGTTGGACTATTTGTTCGACCCAAATCCCAACATTTTTCTCTTTCTATCCATCTTCGTTAATGTCTGTCTACTTTTATAAATTACTATCAAATTTTTCTATATTTTTGTCTACCTTTTTCAATTTTTGTTTTTTAATAAACTTTTGTTCAACTTTATCATGATCTGTCTTACTTGACCAATAAACAACATATAAGAATATGTTTGGTCATAGAGAGATTTAGAGGCTCCAGAGAGATAAAAATAAAATAAAAATATTATTATAAAATGGAAAATTATACCTTTTCTTTCTCTCTTTTTTCGACCGTACTCAACTCCTATCTACTTTTTATGTTTTTGTCTATCTTCTATATTTTTTTATCCATCTTCGTCAATTTTTTTCTAATTTTATAAATATTTTGAGTAGATAGATAAAATGTTAGAATAAGTGGACAAAAAATTAGAAAAATGGGCATAATATTTGACAAGTTGACAAATATTTTGAGAAGGTGGAGAGAAGTTTGAAGAATGTACGTAAATAGAATATCAGAAGTGTACTGAATTTATAAATTAAAAATAAATAAATAAATATTTATATGTTATAAATAAATTTCTAATTATGAATAAATTGCTAACAGGAAATCTCTAGAGGAAATTCAATGGTCATTTAGTACCCATCGAGGTTGACAGAATATACCATCCATGTGCAAAAATATCTTTAAAAAAATTTATTAATGTAAAAAATTATCTACCTTAAAATGTACAGAAATTAAAAAAAAGTGAACAAAAATAAAACCTTCAAATCAGCCCTCACATCTAACACAAGACGAGCATTAAAGCAGCCGCTCAAATCAACTTTGATAAATCATAAAATCAAAGACAATCTGAATATTGAAAAAAAATGCATAAGAAGCACTTACACGATTTGAAACTACAGAGAGTTTTCCACACGAGCATCTTATCTCAACAACTAAAGGCATTTTCCCAAGACCAAAACACAACGAACATGCTCACCCCCCCACACCCACTTATCCCACTGTCTCTTCCTTCCTTTCCCTGACTCTCACCATTAAATCCCCTTTCATCTTCATGATCAAGCTCAGCTCCGCCTCCCTCTTCTTCTCCTTGTCCACCACCTCCACCTCGAATCTCTCCATCACCGTCGCCGCTACCACCTTCATCTGTATAAACGCCATGTCCTTCCCCAGACACATCCTCGGGCCGGCGTGAAACGCCGGGTAAACGTACGGGCTCACCTGCCGGAAACCCCCCTTCTCATCCAACCACCTCTCGGGCCGGAACTCCTGGCAGTCCTCCCCCCACAGCCTCTTCGACCGCGCCATCGCGTATGAGTTGTACATCACAGTGGTCCCCCTCTTCACCCTCGTCCCGCCCGGCAGCACGTCGTCCTCACTGCACGTGCGCCCCTGCAGCGGCACCGGCGGGTACAGCCTCAGCGTCTCCGACAGCGCCGCGTGCAAATAGTTCATCTCCTTCACTTGCTCAAGTGTGAACACTTCTTTATTCGGGTTCGGGTTCTTGGCCCGGACCTGGCGGATCTCGTCCATGATCCGGTCCCTGACCCCCGCCCCTGCCCGACCAGCCAGAAGAACAGGTGAGCGTGGCGGACGTGGTGTCCCGGCCCGCAAGCACGAAGCTGGTGATGATGTCACGCAAGAACTCATCTGTGTATCCATTATTTTCCTCAATGAATTTGGATAGCAGGTCGTCGCCTGATCTCTCTCTTCTCCGCTTGACGACCTCCATCGAGAAGCGGTGGACTGTGGCGATTTTTCTCTTTGAGTTTCCGCTCTGATCCGACGCCGAGAAACGCTTGATTTTCCACAAGAAACCGGGAAAGTCTGGAACCGCTTCACGCAGAGGGTGCTGGCCTCCTCGAAACGCCTCGTTGAACTCTCGTCCGACTCTGCCTCTCTCATCGTCGCTGCCGAGGCGGGCGAGGTCCTCGTCGAAGACGACCTTGCAGACGTTATCGAAGGCGAAGCGCTCGAGGAGTTCTTGGATATCGAAGGGGGTCGCAGAGGAGGCGGCGGAGGAGAGGAGGGGGAGGAGGCGGTCGGCCCACTCGAGGTGGACGTTGGCCATGACGAATGTTCGGATGGTTTTGGTGCTGAACTCTAGGCTGGCAGTGCGGCGCTGGAGCTTCCACTGGTCGCCATCCGTGTTGAAGATGCCGTCGCCGAGAAAGTCCTTGAGGATGGTGTTATTGTGGTCGCCCTTCACGTAGACGTCGAAGCGGGACTTGGTGATGTGCTCGACAGCGGCGGGGTCGGCGGTGATGACGCCCATAAACGTTGTCACGGTGCCGGTCGGGCTGGCCAGCGCGAGGTCGGCGGTCCAGTCGAGAATCCGTGAGTGTTCTTGATGAGCTCGGTGAGGGAGCTCGGATCGGCGGCGACTTTCGGTTCTCGCTGCCGCACTGGTGGTGGCGGAGGTAGAGGAAGAGGGCTGTGAGGAGAAGGGTGATGCCAACGACAGTGAGCTCCATGGCTGTTGCTCACCTTGGGGAGTGTAAACTATAGTGGTATATATCTAAAAAGCTCAGAGAATAATACATAAAGGATGGGTCAAAGTAAACTATAGGTGGAGTGAATTGCTCAATCAAAAAATGAAGGCGCTTAACTAAAATTTCCATTTATTTTTGTGGGTCCTCCTTGTTAATTCTCCCCTCCGCGAGTCCTGATTTTATTTTATATTATGGGCACTCAAGCACGCGGCACGTGAGTTCGTATATTTAAATTCCTCGTGCATCACACGGCACATTTCTTATTTGTTTCGAGTAGAGGGGTCAAGTGGGCCGGTCCGCCTGGCCCGATAGCGCAGAGGCATGGCCCGGAAAGCACGAGCACGGACCGGCCCATGGTCTAGCTGGGCTGTCCCAGGCCCGGCCTGACCTCGTCCCAGGCTCTGCACAACCCACCCCGGGCGGCCCGAATTTCCCAACACCAAAATAGCCATTGGGTGTCAAGGCAAGCCTGGCCTGGCCCGGCCCGGTCAAACCCAACTGCTGTTATAGCCGTTGGCGGCCGGGGGGAATCTGCAATTTTTTTGAAAATAACCCCCAACAGTCCTACGCCGTTGGGGGGTATTTGCAATTCTTTTTGCAAAATACCCCCCCAACAAGTATATGGTTTGGTGGCTTTTTTGTAAAAAAAATTGTAAAAAAAATATTCCACTTCTCTTCTATAAATACTTCATTTTTCTTATTCTATTTCATCACAATAAAAATCTCTTAAATCTCCAAAAAAATTATAAAATTCTCAAGTTCTTAAGTCATCAATCCTACAAGCTCTCAAATCTCAAGTCCTCTAGCTTTACAAATAAAATGGATGTCAATTCTTCGTCAGCTGAGCATAGTCAAGCTTCTGGTTCTACATTTCATGGTACATTTAGTTTAAGTAATAAATAGTGAGAGTTCTAAATTTGCGAGAAGAATTAGCTGGATGTAAAAAAGAGAAGTCAAAATAAAACAATTGACGATCTCATTGAAGATCTCCAGAAGACTCCTCAGAAAATGAATGAAAACTTGTAATTTTTTTCTTTGTGAATGATAAAATGTATGAAGACTTGCACTTTTTTATTTATTAACGATAAATTTTAAAGAACTTTAATTTATATTTCAATTGTATTTGTATCCATTATCTAATATACTGAATTATTAATAAAAAATTTACATTTTCATTTCACCAGTTGTAGTTTTTATTTGGTATTTTTTTACTTTGTTTTTTATAATTTTATATAATTTTTTAAAAATTTGTTAGAAAATTTTTAGAGTTTTTTAAATTTTTTAATAAGGCCAGCTTGATTCTGGCCCAAGTCCGGGTCACCCAGGTCACAGGCTAGATCTGAGTTCCAAAAATAGAAGTCGGGCCTGAGACGTCCCATTTTGGCTGGACGGGGTGAGCCCGACCCGCCCGGCTGTAGGCCCATCGTGCCTAGCCCGACACCTACCCACTTGAAAACCCTAGTTTTGAGCCATCAGTATTAAAACATAAAGGAGAAGAAAGGAAAAAATCATGAAAGGATCTAACTATAGATTGTAAAAAGATGTTTCCATCAACATTCTGAGGAAGCTGGATATTGTCCCTTTTCCATTTTTTTTTTTTTTTTAAAGTTTTTATTCAAGGCTTATAGCCAAACTAGCCATAGCCTGAAGGATGTAATAAATCAAGATAGGATCGGAGGTACAAGAGAGCCAAAAAAATTTAGGAGTGTTCTTGCTAATAATACAACTCATAAGATATTATTGCTACTCGGTTAATAGTATTAAGATTTTTTCTATAATTTATCTTTCTTTTTTAACTACAAATACTATTTGGCATAGCATCTAGAGGTAGACTTGTGTCACTCAAATACAACTCTATGATATTCTAATGCAAGATCCCTGTAACTAAAAATGAAAATCATATATTTTAAATACTTTTTACCTATCAAGTAGGTTTAAAATGAACGATCGAAAATATTATATTGCTTAAATCTATGTCTTTAGACATATAAATTCTCGATCACACCATTTCATCATCTAAACACTTAAAAGTACTCAAATAATATTTTTTATTAGATTTCAAATATTTTACACCGTTAAACTAACTAATTCACTATTTAGATTGTTCTTTTTGTGCTAGTTGATGGATGAGCAAATAATATTCAAAATATATAATTTTTAATTTTTAATTATTTGAAATAATATACATGATCTTGCATCAGATACCGTGGGATTGTATTTGAGTGAGAATGATTCTGTCTCGGGTCCTTCCAAATTACACAAATGGCATCTAACAATGCTAGAATAAATTCTTTCGCACTCTCAGTTTGAAGAGCGTTAATGAGGATAGCATATTTGAAATCTAAGTCATTTAAGAGACGATGACACAATAGGCTTACGCGGGGTGTCCCTGCTCTTGATCTTTCAGTGTTCCGCCCATGTAGACATCGAAACAAGTACGGCCGGCGCCACGTGGCAGATGACTGCGGTTATTGGTGCACGCCTGGTCCAGTCGACATTTGGAATTATCTGAGTACGGAGATTATTTTGAAAACTGAAGATAATAAAAGTGGGGTATTTTATTTCTCTTGAAAGGTGGGACTGTATATTTTTACTAGAGTAACATCTCAGGCGTGTATTCCTTCCTTGCGCTTTAGCAATGCTATTGTTGGCTGTGTTTACTATTTTTTATGTATTTTGTTTCTCAAGTATTTCTTCTCTATTGTAGATTTACTATAAAAAGCACTAAGCTTATGTTGAGTTAGTTAAGGATAATTGTTTTTTCATATTCTGTAGAGGTGTAATCCTTTAGGAATCCTTGTGATCCTCATTTCGTTGGAAAATAACACAGGTTTAGGGATCATTAGAAAGAAAAAGTCATTTGTTAGTGTAAAGATTTCTAGATCTATCAACAGTATGTTCTTAAATCTAATTCAGAGTGCAAGGGTGGGGTCAAAGTTAAAATATAGGTGGAGTGAATTGCTCAAGCAAAAAAATGGAGGTGCTTCACTCAAAGTTTCCATTTATTTTTGTGGGCCCTCCTTGCCGAGTCCCCCTCCCGATTTTATTTTATTTTATGGCCACTCAAACACGCGGCACGTGAGTTCATATATTTAAATTCCTCGTGCACCACACGCACATTTCTAAAGTGTTTTGAGCAGTCGGTAACACAGTTATTAGAACATAAGTGCCTATTTGGTTTGAAAATGAAAACCCAGAAAGGTGTCATATTTGATGGGGAAAAGGCTGAAAATGTAGCCCGGAAAAACAAACAGTTGATATAGAAATCAGCCCCTGTGAGCTTACCGCGCCCAACTTTGCAATGAAAGAGACAACCGAAAAAATTGCAGCACGAATAAAAAAAAAAGCTATCAGAAATCTCACTCATTTTTCTCAATTGACACAGTAAACACTAACACACAATTTGGAGTGTCACATCCCGCCCCAAAAAACCCCATCAAACACACAGCAATGGGGCAGATGTAAAAACTGACAAATAAATAGCCCATAAAATAATGTTTTCCACCCAAAACAAATTGAAACAAACAGGCCTTACAAGAAAAGTGAGAAAAAATATGAAAGAATCTTACCATGGATTATAAAAAAAAATGTTCATCAACGTTCTGAGGAAGCTGTATATTGTCCCTTTTCCATTTTTTTTTTTTTTTTAGTTTTTATTCATGGCTTATAGCCAAACTAGCTATAGCCCGGCGGATATAGCAAATCAAGATAGGATTGGAGGCACAAGATAGCAAAAAGGTAGCACAAGATACTAAACTAATTTAGGAGTGTTATTACTAATAAATTAGTTAAGAAGATATTAAGAAGATATTAGTGCAACTTGGTCAATAGTACATAGAGGCTTTCTGTTGTAAATCTAAATATTATTTACTCAAATAAGATCCCACACATGTAATAGTCAAGATCAAAGAGAAAGAGGGTTTTAGGCGTGCCTGATTCCATCAAGAACTGGGAACCTGCCGGAGATCTAAGTGTAGACACTAAAGTATGTCGCATAACAATCATCAATTGACAAGAACAAATACAGAGATAGATACACAGAAAAAATACAGATATAACGAGGTTCAGTAATTGCTTGACAGAAGAGGAGAGAGATCTTGGTCATCATCATAGGATATAATAGTTGGGGATAATACCCTCTTTATATAGCCAGAGAGTTCACGAAAAGAGAGAACCAACAGCTCCGAATTAAGATCAGAAATGAATCCAGAATCCGAATATGAAACAACCCAGAACCGATATGCAGTCGACCGGGCAGTCAACCGCTAGTTGTGTAAAGTGCAAAATAACTCCCACCGAATGTCTTTTCCTGTGCTGCTTCCTCTGGGCGGTCGACTGCTACAACACTTTTCTTCTCTTGTGCACGCCCTTTGTTTTCAGCTCTGCTCTGGTCTTTAACCAAGTCTTGGCACGTCGTTAACCTCTAAACTCTGAGTTATCTTCTCCAATGAGTTAAAATACTCTACCAACAAAATTTTTTCTCCCATAATTCTCCATCTCGGTGAAGATTTCTCAAATTTTAGCCGAACACAACAGAGCATCATACGACTCAATCAGGCTGCACCAATATGTGTGGTTGCCTACGTACCCCATGCCTGAGGAATCAAGCCATCCGTAGTTCATCCAAACAAGCTCCACCGAGTTCAAGCAACTTGAAGAATATGGAGTAACTCCTTATAATGTGCAAACTTCACTTCTGGAATAATCTTGGCAAGCATATCGGTGGGTTTCTTCTTCGTGTGAATCTTTT
Organism: Agave tequilana; assembly: GCA_038442645.1. NCBI lineage: Eukaryota > Viridiplantae > Streptophyta > Magnoliopsida > Asparagales > Asparagaceae > Agave > Agave tequilana. The sequence goes on from JAVJIF010014063.1 coordinate 20,957, forward strand.
ACAACTCGATGTCACCCTCATCAAGAATCTCCCGAAAAAAGTAGAACTTGACGTTGATGTGCTTCAAATACACTTGGTTTTTTGCCAATTAGATAGCACTCATGCTATAACAATTGATCCTCAATAGATCCTGATCAATCTTAAAGTTGTCAAACAACCCTTGAAGACAAATTGCCTCCTTCATAACCTTTGTCATGGCCATATACTCGGTCCTTGTAGAAGAGCATATGATAGTAAACTGTAGAATAGAGCGCCAATCATCAGTGCTTGGGCCAATGTAAACAAATATCTCGTTGTAAACTGGTGCTTGTCGAGGTCTCCTGCGTAATTAGAATCAACATATCTGATACTCCTACTTACCTATAGAATCTTTCTCAAACACCAAACACCTTTGTTGTATCGTACAATTCACTTTACTGCCTCCCAAAGACCCCTGCTGGAATCGTGCATGCATTTGCTGACCATTGAGATAACTTGTGACAGATCAGACCTTGTATACATCATTACATATATTAAATTACCAACTGCGTTAGCATAGGGTACATGAGTCATATATCCACACTTTTCAATAGTCGTAGGTGATATTGTAGCTTTCAATTTGAAATGAGAGGCCAGTGGTGTACTTACAGACTTTATGTTACCGTTGATGTTGAATTTCTGAAGTACCTTCTTCAAATACCCCTTCTATGTCAAACAAATCTTACTACTTTTTCCGTCTCGCTCAATTTCCATGCTAGCACCTTCTTTGCCTCACTAAGATCTTTCATCTCGAATTCGAAAGGCAAGTCCTTTTTTAGTTTATCAATCGCGGATATGCTCTTAGAAGTGATTAGCATATTATCCACATACAATAGTAAATAGATGTACTCTCCATCCGGTAGCTTATTGTAATACATACATGGGTCGTAATGACTTTATGTGTACCTTTTATCTCTTATGAAGCTGTCGAAATGCTTATATTATTACCTTGGTGATTGCTTTAATCCATAAAGCGATTTCTTCAACTTGCATATCATATTTTTGTTTCCTGCAGTCTTGAACCCATCAGTTGAGACACATAGTTCTTCTTCTTAAGATCACCATAGAGAAAGGCAGTCTTCACATCGAGTTGACCAAGCTCTAACTCGTACTGTGCCACCAGTGCTAACAAAATTCGAATAACGAGTGCTTCACAATGGGTGAGAATACCTTATTGTAGTCAATGCCTTCTCACTACGCGTAGCCTTTAGCTACCAATCTGGCCTTGTAGCGTACAATATCACTATCTAGAGATCTCTATTTCTTTACGAATACCTACTTACAACTGATCGCCTTCTTTTCCTTGGGCAACTCTGATAGTTCTTAAGTGTCATTCTTGTGTAGAGAATTCATATTTTTTATCATGACATCCTTTCACATCTTGGAATCTGAACTAATTCAGCTTTCCAATATGGACATGAGATCACCTCCTCAACGATTGGGAGAGCTTAGGCCACAGTCATGTTAGTAGTGAGCTTACGTGAATTTCTCCGGGTTCTTCCAACTGCAATAGATTCTTGAAAATCACCCATAACCTATCCTTGATTCTCATCATCCTCAGTATCCTGATCGGCTACATGATCACCACCTATGTAAACCTCAGGTGTGATCTTAAATGATACTGTGCCAAAATTTGATCGGAGCGGAACAAACGCTTGAAAATGTGTGTTTTATGAAATCAATGAAATTATATGTATGCTAATGTTCTCTCAATACTTCCGTTATAGCATTAGCTCAACGGGTCAAATCCACAGGGATTGGGAGGCGATAGAAGCATTAACAGTTCTTATTCACGTATTGTGTTAATAAGTTCTTCTTTGTTAAAGAATTAGAAAAAGTAAAAGAAAAAGAAAATTGAAAGTGATAGGTGAAGAAGATGATGAAGACGATGATGTGAAAATAAAGAGAAATGGTTTTGAAAATAAAAAGAAGATGAAATAAAATGAACTAAGAAGTTGGTGAAAACAATGAAGAAAATGATAAAAGGGTTTGAAATTGATTTTTAAAATAAGATAAAAGAAAACTCGTGGCTACTAACTACTAATTGCTCCACTATCTATGCTAACCTCTTAGTGATAGTTGCCTTACATGAATACTTGGTCATCACTAGTCCTTGGCTTCAAGAGACGATACAAAGTATGACACATAAGATTGTTCTTTAACATTCAAATAACACATCTATACCACACAACAAGTTACAAGGTACTATTAAATTATAAAAATCGGTTAGAGGTGAGCATGAAATGAAGAAGACATTGCATGTTAGCAAGTTAGTGGGTTATATGTTAGAAATGTTAGAATGTTAGAATCTATCATCATGACCTATCAATGGCTCTTGCAAGAGCAACGCCTTGTAAAGGCTATTAGATTCATGTGGATTATCAAGTAAGTGGTTAAGTGGTTAGTGGTTAGATTGCCATGAGAAGAAAAATTAGCTAAGCGTCATGTAAAAGATGGAGAAGATTACAATGGATAAGAAAGAAGACACCTTTACATAAATTGTCACCATTTATTACATCAATCTCTCTCTTTCTGTATCTGAATCTCTTAGCACTAATACATGATCTAAAAATAAAATAAAAATACAAAAAAAAATGAAAAAAAAATGAAGAACACATACACTAACCTACACTATAAGAGAGAAAACCTAGACTATTTATCATTCTCCTTCCGTTTCGGATCTCTGCAGGATATTTATAGGCGAAAGGAGGTTTCAGAAGACAAGACGAGGCCACGTGTTGAATATCGACGTGTGGGCCTACCATTTTGCCGCGAAAACGCTGTATTTGTCCCATTTTCGCGGCAATACCAGGGACTTGGGTCCCTAGTTTTGGCGCGTGGTTTCGCCTCGCTTCGGGGACTTACCAGATATGCCCAGATTCGGTTATTTCTATCCAGATTCTTGTCAGACACCCGCCAATGTCTAGATTCAATGTATCTTCTAGAAACTCTCTAGCTTGGCCTCCAGGAAATCTGGATTTAATTACCCAAAAATGAGTTTAATTAAGCTCTTTTTACTCCTTTACCTCTAGACTTTTGATTATCTGCAAAATAGACCAAAACACAGTTAGAAATGATATTTTATTCATAAATCGGTAAGAAAATGTGATGTAATAATGTAGAATTGTAGATTAATCGGTGGTGGAGTAGCACCACTCTCCACTTGCTGTGATATCCTCCTGGTTTTCTTACTCTTCACCTGCTGAGAGTCTGTAGGCTTCACCATTGAAGTCTCGTTAAATGTGACATCCCTGCATAAGGTGAACTTCTTATCCTTTGGATCTTAAATTTTGTAGACTTTTACACCTTTCTTGAATCCTACGAGCAGTCCTTACCTCTTTCTAGGAGCCTAAAGGCCCATCACTCTAGTTTTGATGATGATTAACTCATGTAGTTATAATTTACTAATAATATTGTGTTTATATAGTTTCAGTTATTGATCAAGATATTAGTAGGTGTTTAGCTTCAATAAAGGAGTTTTGGAGCTAACACGTGTTGATTCAAGAGCTCGCGCGTCAAGATCACATCTAGCACTCGGTTGGAGTCAAGCTCGTTGGATTGTGTTTGGATCAAGTCGACTTGGAGAAAGAGTTCTATAAGAAAACCTCGATTTGTTTAGTTTATTTGTGTTTAGATCTTCTGTAAAGATAGATAGTATTGATATGCTCAAGTTCACACACACAAAAGTTTAAAGTTTGATTTTCGGTTTAACTGGTTTTGAATTTCCTATCAAAAACATAGATATATATTTTATATGTATATTTGATTTTATCCATATACAATATACTTCAAAGTTGTTCCAATATCGTGTTTTCGTATTTATACAGGCTTGAGAAAAATCGGATTTCCATTTCAAAGTTTGATTTTTGAAAAATACCGATTTTGTGTTTAAGCCGAATCTCTATATCACAAAAATGGTTCAAATAGTTTGTAATATGTGTTGAATTTTAGTCACACATATTTGTTCTTCAAATATTTACAAGAACTTATTTTTATAAAATTTATGTATATTTATGGGATTTATTGGTATTAAATAACCTAAGTTTTCAATCCCAAAATATCCAGCCAGACACACTGGCGGTCGACTGGACGGTCGATCGGACCACGAGTCGATCGACCGGACCGGTCGACCGATGTGCACGCAAACGTGCACATGGCTAGCCTAAAAGGCCGGTCGACCGGGCGATCGACCGACTGAAAGTACCCAAGTCTCGGGTGCAGCCGGTTGACCGGAGGCACAACGGTTAAAAATATAACCGTTACGCCAATCGATCAGGCGGTCGACCGGGCATTTTTGCCCTTTCCTGTTGCCAACGGGTAGATTTTTGAGAGGCTAATAAATAGCCATCTCTTGGGCTGTTTTTTATATGATTTTTGAGAGCAAAATTTTCTATCTTTCCTAATGTTTTTACAGCAAGATTTCAAAGAGTTTTGGGTTACAAAGTTTTATTTTTATTTGTTTTAAAGTGTTGGAAAAATCAAAGAAAAGAGAGCCTTTGGGAGATTGGTTTTGATCTTGATTTCAATATCTATTTGATGTTTTTTCGAAGTATTTTTCTTTGTTATTTTCATTCCAACACTTTGTTTTCTCACACTTGATCTATCATATCTATCCTATCTATAGGATCTTATTTTTTGTAAGAAAATTAGTTTGTGGTCTACTGAGATTACCAAAGTTGTTTGTGATATTTGTGATCACCAAGAGTTGTAGCTTTCTCTTTACCTTGGTTTGTGCCTATCAATCTAAGTGTAGAGGAGGTTGTATTTTGGGTTTGTTGTTATCTCTCTTGGGTAAAGGTGATTGTGATTATTATTTGGCTTAGTGTCTTATCCCTCTTGTGTGAGGTGATTGTTGTTTAGGCTTTGTGCCTTACCTCTTGTGTAGATGTGGTTGTGTTGGAGAGAGGAGTTGTGTACTCCTTAGTTTGTATTTGCCAAATCCTCAGTAGAGGTTCCCTGTGTGGGAGGTCCTGTGTGGACGTATAGTGAAAATCCTTCTGTATGAAGGCGGAAACGTAGAGCAGTGGCTCGACCCCGAAACATATCTTGGTGTTTGCGATTGATCCACTATCTCTTAACTCTCTCTCTCTCTCTCTCTATATCTTGCATTGATTCATATTGTTCATATCTTATGTGTTCGGTATTGATTGTGTGCCTCACTAATGTTGAACCAAGAGAGCTTCATATAGCACCTCAACTCTTATTTAGAGAATTTAGAGGAGATAGTCCAGAGCCCGTCACCGAAAATTCGGCTACCCTCTTTGGTTACATTGTGTGTTGCAATTAGTTTTTAATTTCGCATCATTTGTCATTAAATTAACCATGCACCTATTCACCCCCCTCTAGGTGTATTTTCAATTAGTATCAGAGCCTACGCTCCTGATCCTGATATTAGGTTTAACTATCTAGGAGTGAGATCTTGGATAGCTAATCTATATTTGCATTTGCACACATACTATTTATACACTCATGGATCATCTTGATCGTCCCATGTTTGATGTTTCTAACATCGATACATGGAAGCTTAGGATGAGTGCTTATTTAAAAATCCTAGGAATGTATGTTTACCTTACTACTACAAAGAAATCTTATCTTGGTAACAAGTACATAGAGGCTAATGCACAAGCCCTGGATGCACTAAAACATACACTAAGTAAAGATTATTTATTTATGGTTTCTCATTATGATTCCGCCTTTGTAGTGTGGAACACATTGACCTCTCTAAGGCTACAAACGACAAACTACGTAGAGAAGGAACCCTTGGTGGATGAGTCCGACGAAACTTGCTATATGGTCCAAGGGATTAACTCCCTTGAGGTACATTCAGAAACTCATCTAGACGATAGTGCTAGTTCTTCAGGTGGTGACCATATAGATGCCGATGCATTAAATGAAGACTATCTATTGTTTGTGAAAACTTGCTAGGAAAATATAGAGTTTTGAAAAAGAAAAGCTTTAAATTAAAAGAAGAACTTATTTTCAAAACTTAATATGACTTTGCAAGAGAAGGTTGAGATTTCAAGTGAAAGGGACTCATTGAAATCCCAACTTGACTTGTTTTAAAGAAAAATAAAATTTTGAAAAATAAAAATGATTGTGGTGATGTTTTGAAGAAAAATGAGATTTTGTCTTCAAAACTTGATATTGTTTTAAAAGAGAATGATTTTTTGAAAAATAAAATTGTTTAATTTTGAAAGAATTGGATATGGTTTCAAAGGAAAACTCTTCTTTGAAAAATGATTTTGATACTCATGTTTGTCATGTTCCTATTGCTTCTTCTTCTATTGATAAACATGTTGATTGCTCCACTTTGTCTTTAAGTATTAAAAATGATATATGCATGTTAAAGAAAAGCGTAGACTGTTTGGGCTTCACGTTGAGCCAATGTGCCATGAACCACACACGTTTGGAATCTATGTTTCACAAGAAACATGCTCCTCATATGCGTGCACACCATACATGGCATACACATGCTTCTCATATTCACACACATGACACTATGTATGCTCATGTGTACACTTGTACACATTGTGGACGAAAGGGCCACCTTATAAAATTTTGTTATGATAGATTAAATACTTCAAATTTTGTAAATAAATTTATTTGGGTTAGGAAAGGTACTAACCCCGATGGACCTAATAGAGTATGGGTACCAAAATCCACCCCTATTGTATTTGATGTAGGTGTGGGCTCTCACTTGACGTGAGAGTGTTGGTGCCTTGGTGGTGAATGTGTTCCAAGTTAAATGGTGACACTTTCGGATGCATCACTTTCAAGGAAAGTTTGATGGGAGGACCGCCATGGTTTGGAGACCTAGAGATTAGCCCTATTAGTTTTGGTAACTATCTCTAACTCTTACTTTTGTTTACATGCTTTCATATTATTGATTTTTAGCATGTCTTGGTTTTCAATGTTCATTATATTAGATGCAATGTAAACTAGATATGTGATATACATAAATAGTCTTTTGAGATATATCCATGTTCATATGGTTTACATCTTTTGTGTTCTCACTATAGTTTAGCTATTGTGTATATCCTAGTCTAAAACATGTGCATTTAATATAACGATCATATTGGTTTTTGTTTTCTTCTATGCTTCAATTTTTGATTACTTGTTTAGATATAGTTTTCATTAAAACTTGTGTCAATACTTGTACAACTAGTGAGCCACATTTAATTATTGTATGTTTGTGCTTTATTACTCGTTTGTGCTTTATTGCTCATTTGTACCCATTAGATGTACTTGTATAACCTAGTTTAGATGATTCTTGCATTTTTAACTTGTATTCCCTATTTTTGTACATGTTTTCATAAATGATTTTATCTTCATGTATATGTTAATTTTGTCTAAAATTATTGGATATATATATCTATCCTAGAGTCACTTGCTTTTCATACAAATTTTTATTATGGACTCACTTGTGTTTGGGATATGTATGTATACTTCTAGTTTTGACAAAACATACATATGCCTTGAAATTTGTATTATTTTGATGAAAATTAAATTTTTATGAGTTTCATGTTTATAAAGGAATTTCATTGAGCTTCATTGCCTATTTTCATGATTTTGATAATTATATGATTCACACTCTATGTTTGGTATTTACTCATGATTTTTGTTTCATGAGCATATATGTGCCTTATAGATTTTGAGTGTCAATTATTGTGTGATTCTCATGTTTTCATGGATATATTCTTATTTTATTCCTTATTTGAAGGATTTCGTACTAGTTTCAAAATTATCTTTAAAACTAGTTTTTATTCTTCAATTGGTAGTGATTTTCAAACTGTGCTAAAATATTTTCAAATCATATTTTTGAAAACCCCTACCTTTTTAAGGGCGGTTGGATGGGCGACCATGCCTTGTATGCTCAAATTGAAAACCTATTAAAACATGTGCATGAAAGGAAGGTAGCTATGAGATATACATAATTTTAATGAATACTTGTTTTTGTATACTCATATTTATTTTCTATATATTTATGCTTCAAACTTTAATTAGTATCAATTTCAATTGGTATATTCATTTTCATACATATATATATGATTTGATTGTGCTTACAACATCTTTACATCTTAAAGCACAAATTATTTCTTACTAAGCTTAATTTAGTCCATAATGATAATTATTTTTCAAGTGGTATCTTATACAAGCTTATGCATTATTTTTATTAGTATTTCATAAAGGGGTGAAAATTCATGTTTCAATCGGTTTTATTTTCAATTGGTATCTTACTCTCACTCTTTATGATAAAAAATATTTTATTTTTGTATATGCTAACACTTTAAATATTGGTATCAATAATCTTATATTGGTATTATTCTCAATTTGGTATCCTTATTGCAAAATGAGTTGTGTTTAATCAAAATTTAGTTTTTACTTTCATTTGGTATCAAAAATTTACAAGATATTTTAAATTGGTATAATTTGATTTCAATTGGTATCAAACTTACAATGTTTCATTTTCAATTGATATAAAAAATCTTCTATTGGTATCTTAAAATTTTTTTATTTACAAGTAGTACCAACATTTATTTTTGTCAACTACAATTTTCAATTGGTATCTACAATTTGATTTCATTCATATCAAAATTTATTTTGTTGACTTGAGAATTTTTTAAAAAAACAAAATATTTTGTTGATTTTTTAAAAAAATCAAAATTTGTTTTAAAAGTGGTTTCAAAAATGTTTTGATATGTATTGCTTATATGCAAGGGGAGCTTAACATCCCCTCTATATATAGATTTATATTGAGTGTATCTTACATTGAGGAGCTTGACCTCTCTTTTTTATGTGATACACGTGTGTAGGGAGAGCTTTACATCTTCACTTATATATTGTATGTTATGCGTTATGTAGTTAGAGTCTAGTCATCTCTTTTCATGTAATGCATGTATGCAGGGGGAGTTAATTTAACATCTCTCCTCTTCATGAATGTATATCGCATATATATCTTTATTGCTTATTTTTTCTTCGCCCTTTTGTTGATGAATTGACAAAAGGGGGGAAGTATTTGGAGAGTTTATATATGAATGTTTATTTCCTTATTTATCCAAAAAGGGAGAGAAAGAATTTGGTGTGTGTTTATTTTCATACTTATGCATATATGTGATTGTTTGGCTCATGCATTTCATTAATATCTTTATGTTTATTGCTATGCATGAGTTAATGGGGAGCTCTATGAAGGTTAACTTTAATCCATGCATATATAACTCCATGAGTTTTGTCATCATCAAAAAGGGGGAGATTATTGGCCCAAAGGCCCATCACTCTAGTTTTGATGATGATTAACTCATGTAGTTATAGTTTACTAATAATCTTGTGTTTATATAGTTTCAGTTATTTGTCAAGATAATAGCAGGTGTTTAGCTTCAATAAAGAAGTTTTGGGAGCTACCACGTGTTGATTCAAGGGCTCGCGCTTCAAGATCGCATCTAGCACTCGGTTGGAGTCAAATTCGTTGGATCGCGTTTGGACCGAGTCGACTTGGAGAAGGAGTTCTATAAGAAAACCTCAGTTTGTTTAGTTTATTTGTGTTTGGATCTTGTGTAAAGGTAGATAGAGTTGATCTGCTCAAGTTTACACACACAGACAAGTTTAAAGTTTGGTTTTCGGTTTAACCGATTTTGGATTTCCTATCAAAAAAAATAATATATTATATATATATATATATATCTTATATGTATATTGGATTCTATCCATATACAATATGCTTCAAAGTTATTTCAATATCGTGTTTTTGTATTTATACAAGTTTGAGAAAAATCGGATTTCCATTTCAAAGTTTGATTTTTGGAAAATACCAATTTTGTGTTTAAGCCTAATCTCTATATCACAAAAATGGTTCAAATAGTTTGTAATATGTGTTGAATTTTAGTCACACATATTTGTTCTTCAAATATTTACAAGAACTTATTTTTGTGAAATTTATGTGTATTTATGGGATTTAATTGGTATTAAATAATTTAAGTTTTCAATCCCAAAATATCCAGCCAGACACACTGGCAGTCGACCGGACGGTCGACCAGACCAGGAGTCAGTCCACTGGACTGGTCGACCGATGTGCACGCAAATGTGCACATGGCCAGCCTAAAAGGCCGGTCGATCGGGCGGTCGATCGACTGAAAGCATCCACATCTCGGATGAGACCGGTCGACCGATCGGTCGACCGGAGGTATAACGGTCAGAAATATGACCGTTGCGCCAGTTGACCGGGTGGTCGACTGGAAGGGCATTTCTGCCATTTCTTGCTGCTAACATGCAGATTTTTGAGAGGCTTATAAATAGCCATCTCTTGGGCTGTTTTATATATGACTTTTGAGAGCAAAATTTCCTATCCTTCCTAGTGATTTTACAACAAGATTTCAAAGAGTTTTTGGGCTATAAAGTTTTATTTTTATTTGTTTTAAACTGTTAGAAAAATCAAAGAAAAGAGAACTGTTGGGAGATTGGTTTTGATCTTGATTTCAATATCTATTTGGTGTTTTTCCTTAGTGTTTTTCTTTATTATTTTCATTTCAAATACTTTATTTTCTCACACTTGAGCTATCATATCTATCCTATCTATAGGAGCTTATTTTTAGTGAGAAAATTAGTTTGTGGTCTATTGGTATCACCAAAGTTGTTTGTGATCTTTGTGATCACCAAGAGTTGTAACTTTCTCTTTTCCTTGGTTTGTGCCTATCCCTCTAAGTGTAGAGGAGGTTGTGTTTTGGGTTTGTTGTTATCCCTCTTGAGTAGAGGTGATTGTGATTGTTGTATTTTCATACACCTATCCCTCTTGGTTCCGCATCATTTGTCATTAGATTAGCCATACACCTATTCACCCTCTATAGGTGTATTTTTAAACTTTTCTTCTTTGACACGATAATAATCTATACAGCTAAATACCCGAAGCTAGTCATAATCCTGAGAAGCTTTTTTTGACCAAACTTTTAAAGAGTTTTACCTCCTTTCGCTGATGAATGTAACCTGTTAACGAGATGGCAAACATATGTCAATGCCTCAGTTCAAAAAATTTCGATAATTCAGCGTTGGATAGCATGCAACGAACCTTCTCTAGCAAGGCTTTGCTCATCCTTCAATCACCTCATTTTGTTGCGGTGTTTCTCTGACAGTGAAGTGTTTCTCTATGCCTTCATTGCGGTAGGAAAAATCACTGGTATTCTCTCCACTATTATCTGAACAGAATACTTTGAATTTTTTTGTATTCTTCTCCATATTTTTTTACTTCACAAATAACTTCAGGACTTTCTCTTTGTGCCTCATGGTATATACACAACATCGCCTAGAGTAATCATCTATAAAAGAAACAAAGTAGTGGTTATCTCTAATATTTGTCGTCTTGGTAGGTTCTCAAACATCTATATGAACATAATTAAGAATCCTCTAGTTGTAATGAGTCACGTGCCGAATTTCACCTTATTCTTCTTTTTGATGACGCATTGATAACAAAAAATCCAACTTGCAGTTTTTTGCTCATTTTAATAAACTTTTCTTTGCTAGAGCTTGTAAAGACATTTCACCTGTATGTCCCGGTGATCGTATACGTACAATGCATATTTAATATAACATGTGTCACATCTCTACATTTATTTTATAATAAATCTTTCTATTTGATATATTTTCATGTCTAGTGGTGTGCAGGGTAATTAAGGGAGAAAAGAGAGAGATTGCCAGATTTATCTAATAATATGTCAAAAATTTAAAAGAAAGGGGATCGTTTTAAATCCAAAGGTTCTAGAATCCATCTTACCTGAAAACTGGATATATCAGATAAGATAATATCATTAAAATTTAAAGAAAAAATAGATTAGAAGAAGATCCTATTGGTTTCCTTGAGGATAAGAGATAAATCGTCAAATATGAAAAACACCTAGAGGGGGGGGTGAATAGGTGTAAGTGCTAATCTAGAACTAAATACAAGACTATGTGCGCTAAATGCGGAAGCTAATGCAAATCTTGCACAAACTTAATATAATACAACAAGTGTAGCCGAATTCCCCTTGCGAGGCTCTGGACTAACTCCCCTTGATTCCCCTTGAAATGGGTTGAGGTGCTATGTGAAGCTCTTGTTGGATGAGTATAAGTTAGGCACACACACACAAGCAATCCAAGCAATATGAAATACACACAATCAAGCCAAGCATATAAGAATGAATTGCAATATAAAAGATGCAAGGCAACACAAGCAATGTATAAGATATGTATGCAATGAAAGAATGATGCTTGAATGAAATGATGCTTGCACTAAGTAAAGAGAGTAGAGTTGAGAGAAATTGGATCAAACGCTAACACAAAGATTTGTTTCGAGGTTCGAGTACCCAACTCTACATCCCCGCCTACACCACCGTGTAGGATTTCCAATCCACTATAGGAGTACCGAACTCCTCTCTCAACCTTACAAAGCCACCGAGGCTATACAACCACAATCCACCTCTACCAAAGAGGGATAAGGCCCGTAGCCAAAACAAACACAATCACCTCTACCGAAGAGGGATCTAAGCTCAATACCACTCCGATCAACCTCTACCAAAGAGTGTTGACCCAAGGTTACAATCACCCATGATTAGTGTATTTTGATGATTACAAAACATATTAGTTATTTGTACTAATAACATTTGTTGTTTAAGTGTGTTTCAGATTTCTATTCATTCTAGAAGTCTTCTCTTACAAATACAAGGATTTGGACTCAATTCAACTCCAATTGGGCTCAAGGAACAAGTGTTGAAGATCATATGAAGAAGCCTATTGAAGATCTTGAAGTCTTAAAATCATTGTAAGAAATAGAATGTTAAAGTTTGAGTATATGAAATTTGGCTCTAGGATTTGCACACACACTTGTTTCATATATTTCCTATGTTTTAAAAAGGTTATTTCTAAGTTTTATGCCTAGTTTATATAAACATGTACCAAAAGCTTTATATCTTGAAAATCTTGTTTAAAACATGTGTATAAACTATTTTCTGCATAATACTTAGCTATATGTATTTTTAAAATATTTCTCAAAATTTTTCTAACTCAAAAACCAGTCCAGTTTTCTGTTTCAGGCAACTTCGGTCGACCGGCCCGGTCGACCGGCGATGTGTCTGGACATGCACTGTTTGTGCATGTCTGTCGGTCGACCGAACCGGTCGACCGATGTAGAGCAAATTGCTCACAGGTTTTTTCGGTCGACCGGACCGGTCGACCGGAAGAAGGAAACTGTGTTTCCTCTTTTGGGACGGTCGACCGGACCGGTCGACCGAGAGCCAACGGCTCTTTGCAGCTGGGCTGGCGGTCGACCGGACCGGTCGACGGCCAGGCCTGCAAAATCCCAACGGCTCTTTCCTCTTTTGTGCAATTCTGAAATCTGTTTTTTATCTGATTTCTTGGTAGACTTTTTCAGTGTTTTTCAGGTCTTTTTCAGAGAAAATAAGACCAAAAGAAATTGTTTTTAACCTATTTTTAACCCTATAAATAGAGGAGAAGTCTCTCTTGCATATCACTAAGAAAAATCCTCAAGTTTGTATTGTTTTCAAAAGAGAAAAGAAAAGAGTTTAAAGCCTTCATTCCAATTCTTTTTGAGCTTGTTTTTCAGTTGTGTTTGATTACTAATATCACTCTACAACTGAAGTTTTTCTCACCACACTTCATAGAGCCAAAAATCCTATACTCATTCTATAGTGAAGTTGTAATTGAAGTGAGAGTGTTTGTAAAAGAGTTTGAGAAAGAGTGTAGTGATCTTGTTGTGATCACTTTGTTCTTGTAATCCTTTCTTTGTGGAGCAACCTCTTCGGTAGAGGTCCTTTGTACTCGGTGGAGCTCGGTGCTCGGTCTTCGGTAGACCAAATTGTAAAGGCGTCCTCGGTGGATAGTGGAAACCCTTCACGGAGGTGAAGGCGGGGAGTAGAGCGGTGGCTCGAACCTCGAAACAAATCACTTTGTTTGCGATTGCCTTTGCGTCTAATTCTTACTTTACTTTTCAATAGCTCCTTATTGCTTTCTATTGCATACTTGTGATATTGTTTAATTTTCTTGTGCTACTATTTGCTTGCTTGTAATTCTTGCCATATATCATTGTGTTTGCATCATTCTTCATATCATCCATTTCATACTTGTGTGTGCCAATCCCGTACTCATCCAACAAGAGCTTCACATAGCGCCTCAACCCATATTAAGGGGAATCAAGAGGAGTTTAGTCCAGAGCCTCGCAAGAGGAATTCGGCTACACTTGTTGAATTGTACTAAGTTGAGCCTCACTTGTTTTAGGTTACGCATTTAGAGAGTTAAAATTTGTAAGATTAGCAATCACACCTATTCACCCCCCTCTAGGTGTTTTTCAATTGGTATCAGAGCTTGGACTCTAGGATTTGGTTTAACAACCTTAGAGAAGATCCTAATTTGCTAATCATTTCATTCATATTCATATAGTAAAAATGGCCGATGGAATTAAGACCCCTCCTAAGTTTGATGGACTTAACTTTCCCATATGGAAAGTTAAGATGACCGTGTTTTTGCAATCTCTAGGTAGCCGAGTTGCAAAAGCCGTGACTAAGTCCTTTAGTGTACCCCCCGGTGACGAATCCACTTGGTCCGAAATAGAGACTAAGGAATTCGATGCCAATGCCAAAGCTCATTATGCACTCCTACAAGCCCTAAATGATGATGACATAGCTAGGGTTATCCATTGCAAATCCGCATATGAGATTTGGTCACACTTGATAGTCACACATGAGGGGACCTCACAAGTAAAGAAGGCTAAGATTGACCTTCTTCGGTCCCAATATGAAACATTTAGCATGCAAGAAAATGAAACCATAGATGATATGGTTACAAGATTTACCAAGATTACTAATGGACTCTCTTCTTTAGGTGAAGATATCAACAATGATCAAAGAGTAAGGAAGATCATCCGAGCTCTTCCTCCTTCATGGGAAGTTAAAGCAACAACCTTGAAGGAACTCAACAACAATGAAGAGATGAAGCTTATAGGTCTCATTGGGAACCTCAAAACCCATGAGATGGAAAGGAAAGCTAGGGAGGATATGACTCCTTCCAAAAAGAAGACTATCGCCTTCAAGAGTCAAGCTACACACTCCGATGAAGACGATGAAGAAGAAGATGATGAGGAGCTCTCACTCCTTGTAAAGAACGTCCGGAGGATGTACAACAAGGCGAAGTACCAAGGTAGAAGAAGATGGCAAGGAGGCAAAGAAGAAAGGAAAATCACTTGTTTCAATTGCCAAAAGCCCGGACACATTGTGGCGGAGTGTCCGGACAAAGCTAAGCCCTCCACTTCAAAGAAGCCTTACAAGAAGAAGGCTATGAAGGCAACTTGGGATTCGGAGACCGAATCTGAGGAAGAAATAGACACCGCCAACATGTGCTTCATGGCTAATGAAGGCACAAGCAAGGTAACCTCTTCCCCTTCTCATGATAATGAACTTTCTATGGATGTGTTAGAAGAGGCTTTTGTTGAGTTGTCACAAAACTATGATTTCTTAAAGAAAAAGTATCTTAAAATGAAAAAGGATAATGACTCTTTAAGTCTTCAAGTTTTTACTCTTACAAAAGAAAAAGATAATTTGGTTTCCACTTTGGCCACTACCAAAAATGATTTTGAAAAATATAAGATTTCTTGCAAAGGTAAGGCCCCACTAATTGATTCTAATGAAGTTTCTATGCTTAAGGAAAGATTAGACTCATTAAGTGTTGTTTTGAAAGATTGTGAATTTAACAAGAAGAAAATTGAGGCTATGTTTCCTAAGAAACAAGCCCCAAAGAAAAATGCTCATGCTCATGTTCATGTTCATGCTACACAACCTAAACAACATGGCAAAACCCCAAAACATGCTCACACTACACATACACATCATGCATTCATGTATGGTAGAGTGTTCTCATGTTCACATTGTGGACGGAAAGGGCACTTAGCCAATTTTTGCCATGATAGATTAAACGTTTCACGTCATAATGTTTGGGTTCGAGGCACTAACTTTAAAGCACCCAAGAAAGTTTGGGTACCAAAATCAACAATTATGTTAAATGATGTAGGTACTTTCCAAATCCCAACGACGTAGAGGATTGTGGTATCTTGATAGCGGTTGCTCAAGGCACATGACTTGGGACATCAACAACTTTGCAACCCTATCAAGATATCATGAAGGTGGCACCGTCACCTTCGGAGATGACGCCAAGGGTAAAATCATCGGTATTGGTAATGTAAAACTTGGCACCTCTCCTTTAATTGAAAATGTAGTTTTAGTTGATGGCCTCAAGCATAATCTCTTGAGTGTTAGTCAACTTTGTGATAAAGGTTTTGATGTTGTTTTTGATAATGTTTCTTGTAAAGTAGTTGATAGAACTTCTAATGTTTGTGTATTTTCCGGTTTTCGTGAAAGCAATGTTTATATGATTGATATGTTAAATATGTCTTGTAATATTACTTGTTTGAAAGCCCTCGATGATGACTCTTGGTTGTGGCATAGGAGATTAGGGCATATTTCTTTTGATCACATTTCTAGGTTAAACACGAAGGAAATGGTGAAAGGTATTCCTTGCTTGAATTTTGAAAAAGACCGAGTTTGTGATGCATGTCAATTTGGGAAACAAACTAAGTCCTCTTTCAAGTCAATTAAGGATATCATGACATCACGTCCTTTGGAATTAATCCATATGGATCTTTTTGGCCCTACACAAACCAAAAGTTTAAGTGAGAATAGATTTGCTTATGTTTTGGTTGATGATTTTTCAAGATTTACTTGGGTTTTCTTTCTTGAACATAAAAGCCAAGCATTTTCGTATTTCCAAACTTTTAAGAAAAGAGTTGAAAAGGAAAAAGATGTTTCGATTTTGAGAATAAGAAGTAATAGAGGAGGTGAATTCATTAACCAACCCTTTACCACTTTTTGTGATGAACATGGAATAAAACATGAACTTTCTTGTCCTAGAACTCCACAACAAAATGGAGTAGTTGAACGGTGATTGGTAGTGAAAAGTGCATTTTTATCATCATATTTACCGTCACATTTTCATATTTATTTATATAATTCTGCACATTTATTAATATTTTGTGATTTATTGTGTGCAGGCCTCGAAATAATAAAAGAAAGAATTAAAGCTTAAAGAGCCCAAAAGCCCAGATCCAAGCCCATATTTGAAGCCCAAGAGTAAAAGTGCAAATATCAATTGTCAAAGTGCAATTATGCAAGGGCTAAAGTTGTAATTATTAAAGATGAGGGAAGGATAGAATTCTACCCAACCCTAAACTCTTGCAGGATGAGGATAAAAGCCAAAGAGAGTGCAAAGATAAAAATTCAAAGAATTCGGATTCAGACTGTACACGTTTTAGTGTTTAAATCATAACTTTTTCTATAGTTATGCAAATCCGATGATTCAAGATGCTCCAGAAAGAAGACTTGAAGACCTACAACTCTTATGTTGATCAAACTTTCCAATTCAATCCGTAGATAAGCTGATTTCGGCGATCAACATGATAAGAAGTTGCAGGACAGATTTGAATTTCTGGAGATAAGATCTTTTTGGGAGAGTTGTACTAGGACTCTACATCTTCCAACACCTATAAATATCCCTGCAGATGCAACACAGAGAGTACACAGTCCAGAGGCAGAGCCAGGGCCAAAGTTAGGGTTTTAGGGTTTCTCTTCTTTCTTCTAGTTTTGTAATTAGGGTTTCTTTTTATTTTCAAGAGAGGGAGATGGCTATGTTGAGGGTGACACTGATGTATGCTTCTCTTCTCCATTGTCTCAAGCAATGAAGGTAACTTTTATTTTTATTTATGTCATTGCTTTACTT
The DNA here is from genome assembly GCA_038442645.1 of Agave tequilana. Classification (NCBI taxonomy): domain Eukaryota; kingdom Viridiplantae; phylum Streptophyta; class Magnoliopsida; order Asparagales; family Asparagaceae; genus Agave; species Agave tequilana. Next base: position 38,774 of record JAVJIF010014063.1, read on the forward strand.
TTCTTTTTGTTCTCTTTTTCTTTTCTACTTTATTTCTGTTAATCTTTGATGAGCATGCAAGCGATTACCGAACCACAAGTATAACAAATTTTGGTGGTGCCAACGATATTCTATGGAGATGTTCTCCTCCTCGAGGCGTATCAATTCATACTTGCCCAAGGCTTGATGATCTAATGCGAACAGCGGACTGAGATCGATCCCATGATTTATGCGTTCAACGCCTCCGAAATAAGGTAGAAAGTGTTAGGTTTTCACATATTTTCTCCAACCAAGGTTAGTTTTCTTTTCTTTTCTTTTATTTTATTTTTGTAGATTAAACCACTATCTCCCAATTCTTTCTTTTCCGATTCATTGTAAATACCACTTCCTTTCTAACTTAACTAATAAAAAATAAAAACTTTAGAGAAACTTGCTTAACGCTTCCATCGCAGTCCCTCCCTGAGGATCACGACCCGCATAGCCCTGCTACAGCGGATTAGAATTGAGACTTGCACATCATATTCTTAAAACTAAAATATTATATTTTGTGTGCAGGAAAACTCAATCAACAAAATTGGCGCCGTTGCCGGGGAGGGACGGTAAGTTTATCTCTAAAACAAAAATTTAATTTTTAAATAATTCTTTATTTTTTTCTGTTTGCAGGTTTGGAGAACAGGAAACAGAAACAGAGCATCAGCAAGGACATACAGCAACCCAGTGCCTCTGCCCTCGAAGGCAGAGCACGAGGGCCTGCAAGTTTGCCGCGGAAACGCGGCCAGAGCCGCGGATCCGCGGTAAGTGCAGTGAACTACTAATTCAGTTTTTTACAGATTGCTGAAATTTGAGATTACTGCTTACTGCTCTATTCTGTTTTGTTCTGTGATATACCTGTAAATTGCTAATAATTCAACAGTAAATCATTGGTTGTTAAAAACAAAAGTGATTAGACGTTTGCATATTAGGCACGTGTCTTTTCAATTATTTTTTTACTGTTGAAGAGTGCTGGAGAAGCAAGGTACGTACGCATTGCATGTAGAATAGGATTCATCTCTTGGTTGATTTTCTGCATTGAGTGATTCTTATCTATTTATCTTGTACACTTGCACTAATTCATCTTAAGGGCATAACCCATTAACAAGATAAGGTGGGGATTTCATCACCCTTCCTTAGCCCAAAAATCATATCCCAAGCACTCACTAACCCAAGCCTAACTAAAAAAAAGTAGACGTTGGCCCTAGGGACATCTCGGACTCAATAGGAGATTATCTTAAGGGGGAACAGTGCTGGAAGTTGACTCTTGCCAAATCAGTGTCTAGGAAAGGGATTGAGGGCCGAAAGCCCGAAGATTGGTGGTTATTTAATTAAGGAACGTCTTTGACGAAAAACCTCCCACCACTCTTGCCCTGACCTGGCTGATTAACTTGTGGTCAAAGTCTGCACCCTACCTCCCGTGGACAGTCTAACCAGTTAGGAGTCGTCTAGGTCATAGGTCTACCCTAACTTAGGTTAGAATTTTTTCTTTTTTGTTTGTTTGTTTTTCTTTTTGTTGTATTGGTGTGATATGACATATAATAATTTTTCCAACTTTAATCCATATTACACACCTAACTATTTTTCGGATATTACCAACCCGGCATATCATAACTTTGACCAATCTAGTGTGCCGGAATGGTCTTATCCGAATGAATATAACCCATGGCCCCCATCTTATGACCATAATTTTCATACTTTCAACTCTTCACAGAGTCAATGGGGATTCAATACCCCTGAGCCATATGGTCAACCACCTGTTCAACCATTATCTTCATACACGTCTTTTCCCACATCACCAATGTTTCAGTCCTCCAATGATCCATTCAATGGGTTAGAAGAAAAAGTGGATCGTTTACAAGAGATAATGAATGATCAAATTTCTAGACTTTCAAACATTCTTGAACTTACCAACCAAGTTGATAGGAACCAAGAATCATTCTACCTAAAAGACCTTGATCAAAATTCAATTTCATCACATCAATATCAACTGGACCAATCCCAATCCTTGGACAAATTGGCTAGTCTTAATTTCAATGAGATTGAATTAGATTGTGAATGTGAACCCGATCCCCAACTTTGCGATTCAGTTTCCATCTTTGAATCTATGTTGACTCCAGTATCCTTACCCAATTTGGACCAACTTTCTGAGCCAACATTTATTCCTGTACCCATAGATCATGAAATTGAATCACCCATTTTTGATGATCATCATATTGAACTTGACCAATTGTGCAATTTTGAAAGTCCCATGGATAAATTGGCAAGTTCTCATTTTTATGAGATTGAAACTAATGAGATATGTGACCTAGATTCCCAAATCTATGATCAAGTTCAAATTCCTGAATCATTATTGATTCCTGTTTTGTTACTTGACTTAGGTAATATTTTAGAGTCAGTTTTGATTCCCACATCTATCATTCCTGAACTTGAATCACCAACATTGAGTCACATTCCATTGTGGGAAACTGATTGTAGACTTGAGTTTCAGCTTATTGATTTGGACCCACTTCCTGAACCTAACCCGACTCCTGAACCCTTACTTGATTTAAGTTTCTTTCCTGAGTCGGTATTCGTTCCCATAATTACGACGTCCAAGTCAATCATTCCATCTTTTCACACTCCATTTTGGGACAAGGCGGTTGATACAATTGACTCTGAAATTTATTATGAAATTTGGAAATTTGATGGGGTGGAAATTTTAAAAAATGATCACACATACATTTTCGTGGGTTATACAAGAAAAATTTTTGGTGGGTTCCTCCATGAAATACTATATTATCTTGATTGGGTAGCAACGCTTGGCCCAATTAGACCACCACCGGAACCACCACCTTAAGGTAACTTCTGCCTTCCCTTGTTCTTTTTCATGCATATATGCATTCATTTCATACATTGAGGACAATGCATGAGATAAGTGTGGGGGTGGGCTTTACTAACATACTAACATAGGTAGAAACTAACAAAAAATTTGTCTAAAAAAAAAAAATCTAAAAAAAAAAAAATGTTATAAAAAGGAAATATTTTGACTTATTTTTTGAAAGAAATCTAAGTTAGTTTTAAGGATTAGGAAAATCACGATTAGGATTTCTAAAAACTTGGTCAAAATAAATAAATTGTTTAAATTTTTAGGTATAGGAGAGAAATTGAATAAATAATTAGTCTTGATTTTTACCTTAATGAAATATGCATACCAAATGCATATCTAGGATTCTAAGACAAAGACCTTGTGCCTCATAAAAAAAAAAGAAAAAAAAAATCACCAATTAAGCTGATACATGTGCCTCAAGAAGCATAAGTATTCATGCCTAAAGGTGAGTAAATAAATAAAGTCCTTAGTTTTGTGGCCTAGTTCACTCGAATTTGAGTCCGCGGGGTGTTTTCTCACCTGGTGCCCTAAAGCCGACCGGTTTGGGAGCCATCGACTTTAAGTTCGTTACATGGGTGGATTAGAAAGCCTAAGAAGACTAAGAAATATAATATATGTATTAACACATCTAATAATCAATTAGTTAGGTATGAGGGCCTCAAGAAGCCTTGATACTTATACGAAAGAAAATTAGATGAGTTATACATGCCAAAAAAAAAAAAAAATTATATTAACACATCTAATAGTCAATTAGTTAGGTATGAGGGCCTCAAGAAGCCTTGATACTTACACGAAAGAAAATTAGATGATGTTATAAAAATACTAAAGAGGCATGAGAGTCCAAGTTAAGGAATACCTAGATTCACAAGGGTGCGTATGACTTTTGGTAACGAAAAAGACTATATTAGAAATTCAATTTTAATCCTTACCTAAAATGAATAACAATTGACTTTATAAAGACCAGGTTTGAAGAATGAATAAAAATGATAATCCTAAAACTTATAGACTACTTAGTCTCTTCAATAATAATTCAAATATTTTCTTTTTATGGATTTTGTGGGTGTAATCCGCTGAAAACCCTCACGAGACAACACTCGTCCTCTAGGGTAACCTAGAGGTTTAACGGCTTGTTGCACGTACTAAGTGCAATCGTGATTCCTACGAAAGTGAGTTAGATTAGATTAACTTTTTCTTTTTCTTTGTTTTTACTCGAGGACGAGCAAAAAGATAAGTGTGGGGGTGTGATTGGTAGTGAAAAGTGCATTTTTATCATCATATTTACCGTCACATTTTCATATTTATTTATATAATTCTGCACATTTATTAATATTTTGTGATTTATTGTGTGCAGGCCTCGAAATAATAAAAAGAAAGAATTAAAGCTTAAAGAGCCCAAAAGCCCAGATCCAAGCCCATATTTGAAGCCCAAGAGTAAAAGTGCAAATATCAATTGTCAAAGTGCAATTATGCAAGGGCTAAAGTTGTAATTATTAAAGATGAGGGAAGGATAGAATTCTACCCAATCCTAAACTCTTGCAGGATGAGGATAAAAGCCAAAGAGAGTGCAAAGATAAAAATTCAAAGAATTCGGATTCAGACTGTACACGTTTTAGTGTTTAAATCATAACTTTTGCTATAGTTATGCAAATCCGATGATTCAAGATGCTCCAGAAAGAAGACTTGAAGACCTACAACTCTTATGTTGATCAAACTTTCCAATTCAATCCGTAGATAAGCTGATTTCGGCGATCAACATGATAAGAAGTTGCAGGACAGATTTGAATTTCTGGAGATAAGATCTTTTTGGGAGAGTTGTACTAGGACTCTACATCTTCCAACACCTATAAATATCCCTGCAGATGCAACACAGAGAGTACACAGTCCAGAGGCAGAGCCAAGGGCCAAAGTTAGGGTTTTAGGGTTTTAGGTTAGATTTTCTTTCCTCTGTAAATTTCTATTTTCTTTTTGTAAAAACTGAGAGGAGATGATGTATTCATGGAGGAAGGGATCTACTTGTACTGATGGTGACAGTCGGTGTAAGTTCTATTTTTCCACCATTATTTAATAATCAAATCGAGGTTTGCTTTTATTTTTGTATTATTTTCTTCTTATTTAATCTTGTGTATCTCTGTATCTACTTTCTTTTATTTGTTCTCTAATGTCTTGCCCACCATGAGATCCAACTACTTCGAGAATACCTAGCCGAAGAAGGAACCTTGACGGCCCAATGGCGATGAACAGGTCTTCATAGCTTGTTTTTTCATTTCGTAGAGTAGATTAAGAAGGCGGACGATCCCATAAGCCGTGCTTGTACACCTTCCAAGAAAAGGGAAATCATCGCAACGGTTCAAACGGCAAGCAGACTAAAGAGATAAGTTTTCTTTCTTTTTCTTTTTTTTCTTTTTTGTAGATTAAATACAACTCATCTCCATATTCTTTTCTACCACCCATTGTAAATACCACTTCCTTTCTAACTTAACAATAAAAATAAAAACTTTAGAGAAACTTGCTTAACGCTTCTATCGCAGTCCCTCCCTGAGGATCACGACCCGCATAGCCCTGCTACCGCGGATTAGAACTGAGACTTGCACATCTATTCTTAAAACTAACATATAATATTTTGTGTGCAGGAAAATTCAGTCAACAAATTGGCGCCGTTGCCGGGGAATATGTGAAAACTAACCTTGGTTGGAGAAAATATGTGAAAACCTAACACTTTCTACCTTATTTCGGAGGCGTTGAACGCATAAATCATGGGATCGATCTCAGTCCGCTGTTCGCATTAGATCATCAAGCCTTGGGCAAGTATGAATTGATACGCCTCGAGGAGGAGAACATCTCCATGGAATATCGTTGGCACCACCAAAATTTGTTATACTTGTGGTTCGGTAATCGCTTGCATGCTCATCAAAGATCAACAGAAATAAAGTAGAAAGAAAAAGAGAACAAAAAGAAAAGTAAAGCAATGACATAAATAAAAATAAAAGTTACCTTCATTGCTTGAGACAATGGAGAAGAGAAGCATACATCAGTGTCACCCTCAACATAGCCATCTCCCTCTCTTGAAAATAAAAGAAACCCTAATTACAAAACTAGAAGAAAGAAGAGAAACCTTAAAACCCTAACTTTGGCCCTTGGCTCTGCCTCTGGACTGTGTACTCTCTGTGTTGCATCTGCAGGGATATTTATAGGTGTTGGAAGATGTAGAGTCCTAGTACAACTCTCCCAAAAAGATCTTATCTCCAGAAATTCAAATCTGTCCTGCAACTTCTTATCATGTTGATCGCCGAAATCAGCTTATCTACGGATTGAATTGGAAAGTTTGATCAACATAAGAGTTGTAGGTCTTCAAGTCTTCTTTCTGGAGCATCTTGAATCATCGGATTTGCATAACTGTAGCAAAAGTTATGATTTAAACACTAAAACGTGTACAGTCTGAATCCGAATTCTTTGAATTTTTATCTTTGCACTCTCTTTGGCTTTTATCCTCATCCTGCAAGAGTTTAGGGTTGGGTAGAATTCTATCCTTCCCTCATCTTTAATAATTGCAACTTTAGCCCTTGCATAATTGCACTTTGACAATTGATATTTGCACTTTTACTCTTGGGCTTCAAATATGGGCTTGGATCTGGGCTTTTGGGCTCTTTAAGCTTTAATTCTTTCTTTTTATTATTTCGAGGCCTGCACACAATAAATCACAAAATATTAATAATGTGCAGAATTATATAAATAAATATGAAAATGTGACGGTAAATATGATGATAAAAATGCACTTTTCACTACCAATCAAACGGAAAAATAGAACATTACAAGAGATGACTAGGACAATGCTAAGTGAATATGGTCTACCACATTATTTGTGGGCCGAGGCCATTAATACATCATGCTATCTATCAAATCGTGTTTTCTTGTGTAACAATACTACTAAAACTTCTTTTGAAATGTATTTTTCTAGAAAACCTAATGTTTCCTATTTTAAAGTTTTTGGTTGCAAATGCTTTGTTTTAAACACAAAAGATAATTTAGGAAAGTTTGATGCTAGATCTTATGAGGCTATTTTTGTAGGTTACTCAAACACTAGTAAGGCTTATAGAGTTTTCATTAGATCATCTTTGACTATTGAAGAGTCTATTCATGTTAAGTTTGAGGAATCTAACAAGTTTGTTAAGAATGTTGTAGAAATAGATGCATTGGATGAAGGTTTGGAGAAAGTGACCTTGGAGGATGCTTCTACTATGGGAGACAAACCAAAGGATGATGAAGGAAGCGAAGCTAAGGTGGAAGAGGCACAAGGAAATGAAAATCAAACGCATGAGGTGGAGCCTACTCAACCACTACCAAAGGATTGGAGATACAATCCACATCATCCCAAGGACCTCGTCATAGGTGAAGTATCAAAAGGAGTAACTACTCGCTCTAGACTTCATGACTATTGTGGTAACTATGCATTCATTTCTCATATTGAACCCAAAAATGTCCTCGAAGCCGAGGCCGATTCATATTGGTTGCTAGCCATGCAAGAGGAGCTCAATCAATTTGAGCGCAACCAAGTTTGGCACCTTGTTCCTAGGCCCCACGATAGACCAACAATTGGTACTAAGTGGATCTTTAAGAACAAGATGGATGAATCGGGTAATGTAGTTAGAAACAAGGCTAGGTTAGTTGCCCAAGGTTACACTCAAATCGAAGGCATCGATTTTGAAGAAACCTTTGCACCCGTAGCACGGCTTGAAGCCATACGGATGACACTAGCATTTGCCTCATATAAAGATTTCAAATTATTTCAAATGGATGTTAAAAGTGCTTTTCTAAATGGTTTTATTGAAGAGGAGGTGTATGTTGAACAACCCCCCGGGTTTGTTGATCCTACACATTCGGATTTTGTTTTTAAATTAGATAAAGCCCTTTATGGTTTAAAACAAGCCCCTAGGGCTTGGTATGAAAGACTTTCTTCATTTTTGATTTCAAATGGTTTTAAGAAAGGTAAAATTGACACAACATTGTTTACTAAACATGTAGAAAAAGATATTCTTATTGTGCAAATTTATGTAGATGATATTATTTTTGGTTCTACTAATGAATCTCTTTGCAAAGCTTTTGAGTCATGCATGAAGGATGAATTTGAAATGTCTATGATGGGGGAGCTCAACTATTTCCTTGGACTCCAAATCAAGCAAAAGAAGGATGGGATCTTCATCAATCAAGCCAAGTACACAGAGGAACTAATCAAAAGGTTTGGGCTTGAAGGATCGAAAGTAAGCAAAACTCCCATGGCAACAACTACAAAGCTTGACAAGGATGAACAAGGTAAAAGTGTAGACATTAAACTTTATAGAAGCATGATTGGTAGCTCGCTTTATTTGACGGCTAGTAGGCCGGATATTATGTTTTCCGTTTGTCTTTGTGCACGTTTTCAATCTTGTCCTAAAGAATCTCACATAATTGCGGTTAAACGCATAATTAGATACCTTAAGGGCACTATTGAAATGGGTTTGTGGTATCCTAAAACCGGATTATTTGAAATGAAGAGTTTTTCGGATGCCGACTATGCGGGTTGTAGGGTAGATAGGAAGAGCACAAGTGGAACATGTCAATTCTTAGGTAATTGTCTTGTATCTTGGTCTTCCAAAAAGCAAAATTCGGTAGCCCTATCAACCGCCGAGGCGGAGTATGTTGCGGCCGGAGCTTGTTGTGCACAAGTTCTTTGGATGAAACATACTCTCCTTGACTATGATTTACACTTTGATCATGTTAAAATATTTTGTGATAATACTAGTACTATTCACATGACAAAGAATGCAAATCAACATAGTAAAACCAAACACATTGACATTAGGTATCACTTTCTTAGAGATCATTATGAGAAAGGTGATATTGAGATTGATTATGTTTCTACCGATTTTCAACTTGCCGATATTTTTACTAAACCATTAGACTATGCTAGATTTTCATTTATTTGTGGTGAGTTGAATGTTTGCATTATGGATTCTTAAAATAAATTTATTTTTTTTCAATTGGTATTTTAACCCTTTTTGATGTATGACAAAAAGGGGGAGAATAAGTTTAGTTTTGATATTTAGTTTTGATATTATTTGTTTAGTTTGATATTACTTGAGTTTTATTTTATAGTTTTATTTTATGAAGAAAAAGAAAGTTTGTTTATTTAAGTTGTTGACAAAACTTTTGTACATTGAATGCTTTATGTATTGTGCTTTCAATAGTCCAATTTTTATACATAGCATTATTTGAGGGGGAGTTTTTCAAACTCCTCTTCCATGTTTATCTAAATAACCTATATGTTTTGTCATCATCAAAAAGGGGGAGATTGTTGGCCCAAGGTTACAATCACCCATGATTAGTGTATTTTGATGATTACAAAACATATTAGTTATTTGTACTAATAACATTTGTTGTTTAAGTGTGTTTCAGATTTCTATTCATTCTAGAAGTCTTCTCTCACAAATACAAGGATTTGGACTCAAGTCAACTCCAATTGGGCTCAAGGAACAAGTGTTGAAGATCATATGAAGAAGCCTATTGAAGATCTTGAAGTCTTAGAATCATTGTAAGAAATAGAATGTTAAAGTTTGAGTATATGAAATTTGGCTCTAGGATTTGCACACACACTTGTTTCATATATTTCCTATGTTTTAAAAAGGTTATTTCTAAGTTTTATGCCTAGTTTATATAAACATGTACCAAAAGCTTTATATCTTGAAAATCTTGTTTAAAACATGTGTATAAACTATTTTCTGCATAATACTTAGCTATATGTATTTTTAAAATATTTCTCAAAATTTTTCTAACTCAAAAACCAGTCCAGTTTTCTGTTTCAGGCAACTTCGGTCGACCGGCCCGGTCGACCGGCGATGTGTCTGGACATGCACTGTTTGTGCATGTCTGTCGGTCGACCGAACCGGTCGACCGATGTAGAGCAAATTGCTCACAGGTTTTTTCGGTCGACGGGACCGGTCGACCGGAAGAAGGAAACTGTGTTTCCTCTTTTGGGACGGTCGACCGGACCGGTCGACCGAGAGCCAACGGCTCTTTGCAGCTGGGCTGGCGGTCGACCGGACCGGTCGACCGCCAGGCCTGCAAAATCCCAACGGCTCTTTCCTCTTTTGTGCAATTCTGAAATCTGTTTTTTATCTGATTTCTTGGCAGACTTTTTCAGTGTTTTTCAGGTCTTTTTCAGAGAAAATAAGACCAAAAGAAATTGTTTTTAACCTATTTTTAACCCTATAAATAAAGGAGAAGTCTCTCTTGCATATCACTAAGAAAAATCCTCAAGTTTGTATTGTTTTCAAAAGAGAAAAGAAAAGAGTTTAAAGCCTTCATTCCAATTCTTTTTGAGCTTGTTTTTCAGTTGTGTTTGATTACTAATATCACTCTACAACTGAAGTTTTTCTCACCACACTTCATAGAGCCAAAAATCCTATACTCATTCTATAGTGAAGTTGTAATTGAAGTGAGAGTGTTTGTAAAAGAGTTTGAGAAAGAGTGTAGTGATCTTGTTGTGATCACTTTGTTCTTGTAATCCTTTCTTTGTGGAGCAACCTCTTCGGTAGAGGTCCTTTGTACTCGGTGGAGCTCGGTGCTCGGTCTTCGGTAGACCAAATTGTAAAGGCGTCCTCGGTGGATAGTGGAAACCCTTCACGGAGGTGAAGGCGGGGAGTAGAGCGGTGGCTCGAACCTCGAAACAAATCACTTTGTTTGCGATTGCCTTTGCGTCTAATTCTTTCTTTACTTTTCAATAGCTCCTTATTGCTTTCTATTGCATACTTGTGATATTGTTTAATTTTCTTGTGCTACTATTTGCTTGCTTGTAATTCTTGCCATATATCATTGTGTTTGCATCATTCTTCATATCATCCATTTCATACTTGTGTGTGCCAATCCCGTACTCATCCAACAAGAGCTTCACATAGCGCCTCAACCCATATCAAGGGAATCAAGAGGAGTTTAGTCCAGAGCCTCGCAAGAGGAATTCGGCTACACTTGTTGAACTGTACTAAGTTGAGCCTCACTTGTTTTAGGTTACGCATTTAGAGAGTTAAAATTTGTAAGATTAGCAATCACACCTATTCACCCCCCCTCTAGGTGTTTTTCAAAGAGGGATACAACAAAAATAAGGAGGGTTTACAACTTAGAGGCTTAACCTCAAACACTTCTCTTTTTCTCTCTTTTCCACAAAACAAAGATCCTAATAGATTAGGATAGTATGATAGCTCAAGTGTGGAAAACTAGGTATTTTTGGAAACAAGCAACAAAGAAAAACTTCTTGGGAAATCTCTTATAGATGATAGGAATAAAAGACCAAATCAAAATCCCAAAAATCTATTTTTCTTTGATTTTCCAAAAACCCAAAACAAATAAGAATCAATCTTTTTAGCACAAAAACTCTTTTAAAAACTTGTTTTTAAACTCTGAAAACAGGGTATTTTTCTCTTGTAAAAACCTTGGCCAAAATCCCAAAGAAATGGGGTTTATATAGGCCAAAATAGAAACTAGCCGTTAGAGCTGAGCTGGCAGCTCTGACAGGCAACGGTCGACCGGCCGGTCGACCGTCCAACGATCATATTTTGACCCGTTGGAGCTACCGGTCGACCGCCCGGTCGACCCAAACTAACAGAGAGCAGAACTCTCTGCAGCAGTCGACCGTCCGGTCGACCGGACCACTGTGCTGCAGACGTGCACAAGTCTGTGCACGTCGGTCGACCGGTGCGGTCGACCGTCCCTTGGTGCGGTCGACCGTCCCGGTCGACCGACCAGCCTGTCAGCACAGAAAAATAAGATCAGAAAATTTGGGAAAAAATTTTATAAAAATCTTTTATCTTTTTCTGAAAATTCTATAAAACTTGTTTTAACATTTTATATTGAAACATAAACATGTGATAAAAATTTTCAAGACATATATCAATCATATCAATTCATTTTTGTGTCTTGCCAATTTTATCAAAAATCAAAACTTGTATTTTTATCAAACTTGGTTTTTCAACACATGAATAGGGATATCAAAATAAGTTTGTTTAGCACGTTTAAACCATGTATGTATATCTAGAACATATCTAATATACATAGAAGTAAAGTAAACTTGTTTTGATCTACTATTCATGAAAACCAAATCCAAAATATAAAAACGTGTGTGTTTGTGCACTTGAGCATATCAACTATTCTAAACTTTACAAATGGATCTAAAAACTCATAGTCTAAACTAGGATACCTAAGTCTCTTGACGATCTTCCATCTTCAAGTAGACTTGCTCCCAAACTCGATCCACCGAGTGCAAAGGTATGATCTTTAAGCTTTGGCACCGGAATCACCATGATAAGCTTCCAAACACTTCGTTGAAGCTAACACCAAACTAATATCCTGCTAATGATCTGAAACTTAGAATCACAAGATTATTAGTAAACATAACTACATGAGTGAGTCATCATCAAAACTAGAGTGAAAGGCCTTTGGGCCAACAATCTCCCCCTTTTGATGATGACAAAACTCATGGAGTTATATATGCATGGATTAAAGTAAAGCTTCAAAGAAGCTCCTCCTTAACTCATGCATAGCCAAATAAACATAATAATATGCAATGAAGGCTCTTAAAAACATGAATGCACAAATATGCATAAACAACAAAGGTTCTAGATACTAATGAAATATTTAAAGTAAAGCATGCTCTAGATACCAATTAACAAATAAACATTTTCTAGATGCTCTAGATACCAATAACCATACATTAAACTATATTAAACTTAATATATGCAAAAACATAACTATGCATATAAAAATCTTTTATCTTTTTCTGAAAATTCTATAAACTTGTTTTAACATTTTATATTGAAACATAAACATGTGATAAAAATTTTCAAGACATATATCAATCATATCAATTCATTTTTGTGTCTTGCCAATTTTATCAAAAATCAAAACTTGTATTTTTATCAAACTTGGTTTTTCAACACATGAATAGGGATATCAAAATAAGTTTGTTTAGCACGTTTAAACCATGTATGTATATCTAGAACATATCTAATATACATAGAAGTAAAGTAAACTTGTTTTGATCTACTATTCATGAAAACCAAATCCAAAATATAAAAACGTGTGTGTTTGTGCACTTGAGCATATCAACTATTCTAAACTTTACAAATGGATCTAAAAACTCATAGTCTAAACTAGGATACCTAAGTCTCTTGACGATCTTCCATCTTCAAGTAGACTTGCTCCCAAACTCGATCCACCGAGTGCAAAGGTATGATCTTTAAGCTTTGGCACCGGAATCACCATGATAAGCTTCCAAACACTTCGTTGAAGCTAACACCAAACTAATATCCTGCTAATGATCTGAAACTTAGAATCACAAGATTATTAGTAAACATAACTACATGAGTGAGTCATCATCAAAACTAGAGTGAAAGGCCTTTAGGCCAACAATCTCCCCCTTTTTGATGATGACAAAACTCATGGAGTTATATATGCATGGATTAAAGTAAAGCTTCAAAGAAGCTCCTCCTTAACTCATGCATAGCCAAATAAACATAATAATATGCAATGAAGGCTCTTAAAAACATGAATGCACAAATATGCATAAACAACAAAGGTTCTAGATACTAATGAAATATTTAAAGTAAAGCATGCTCTAGATACCAATTAACAAATAAACATTTTCTAGATGCTCTAGATACCAATAACCATACATTAAACTATATTAAACTTAATATATGCAAAAACATAACTATGCATATATATAAAACTCACAAATAATTCTCCCCCTTTTTGTCAATCATCAACAAAGGGGTAAACATTCAAAAACTATAAATAAAATGAGGGGTAAAAATATTTCTCCCCCTTTTTGAGTCAATCAAAACAATGCAAACAATGGTCTCCCCCTTTTTGTCTAAAACAAAAACAGAGTCAATAAGGGTGACTACAAATATGATATCAATTAAAAATATGTCAATGAAGCATCTTGATACCAAATGAAGATAAACAAAGATTAATAAATGTTATATGCTATATACATTCATGAAGAGGAAGACGCTAAGTTAGCTTCCCTACACATATGAGTTACATGAAGAAAGGAAGACACGCCCTAATTCACATAACACAAAATATGTAATGCATAAAAGGAGATGTGAAGCTCCCCCTACACACGTGTACCACATAAGGAAGAGTTGTCAAGCTCTTCAATACAAGATACACTCAACATGAATTTATACACATATAGGCAATGTAAAATAAATATGTTTTTCTTAAACAAAATTTTGAGATACCAATTTAAAACATTTAACATAAACATCTTGATATCATTAAGAGAAATGTGTTCCTTTAAACATATGATACCAATTTGAAACTATATTTTAACATAAAGCAAGGGAGTGGAAATCAAATATCAATTGAAAGACAACATCAAATTTTCTCCCCCTTTATGAAATGCCAACTAAACATATGCATGAGCTTGTTAAGATACCAATTGAAAACAAATCAAACAATAGAAAATTTTTTTCAAGCTTAGCATAAACAAGTATATATACGTATGAAAATTAGATACCAATTGACATTGATATTCTTGAAAGAGTAAGCATACATATACAAAACATATATGAGTATACAAAAAGATCAAAAATTGATACCAATTGAAAGTGTTCAATGATACCAATTGAAAGAATAGGGTCAAGTGTATATCTCATATTATAACGAAGAATATGAACTAGTTAAAATGAAAAATTTTGTTAACTAGTACGAAATCCTTCAAGCAAGGAATAAATACAAATCATTTTTCATAAAAATGAAATCCACATGATAATCAACACTCTAATCCAATTAAGCATAAAAATGTCTCATGAAAACAAAACATGAGCAAATAATAAATGTGAGTGTACAAGTCAAGTATGGAGATCACAATCATGAAAATTTGTTCAATTAAGTTCAATTATTCCTTTAAACAAGAAATCATCAAAAATATTTAACCTTCAAGGTATATGTATGTCTAATACAAACTAAAGTATACATACATATCCAAGATACAAACGAGTCCACAAGGATATATGCATGAAGGCATGTGACTCAAAAGGATAGTCATGTATATCTAATAGTTTGGACAAGGTAAACATATACATGAAGTTTAAATACCAATTCAAGGAAAACATGAAAAGCATGAAAAGTATGAAAATTTAGCTTTTCATTAAAACAATTTGATACCAATTCTTTTCAAGGTATATGTATGATTTGTCAACACAAGAAGTATACATACATATCCCTTAAACACATTTTGAGTCCATAATAGATATTTGCATGAAAGGCAAATGACTCAAGGGGTATACATGTATATCTTCAAATTTGGCAAAATACACATATACATGAAATGAAAACTCATAATCATAAAAACAAATACCAAAAATGGAATACAAGTTTAAAATATATGAATCATCAAAACTAGACTATACTAACATATCTAATGGGAACAAACAAGCATTCAATCCCAAACATATATAGATTTGTTTGTAGCCCATCATATGTACAAATATAAATCCTAGTCTTAATGAAAACTAACATCTAAACATATATTCAAAACATGAATTATCAAAACAAACACGAATATTATTTTGCTATATAAAACAAGCAAAGATTCATCAAAAATTCTTTTATCAAGCTTCTAGGTATATGTATGATTCATCCAAATTTAACAATATACATACATATCCCAACCGTAAACGAGTCTATCAAAAATATTTGCATGAAGGCAAAAGACTCATGGGTATATATGTATATTTATTAGGTTTGAATTCAAAATACATATACATGAAGTAAAAATATGAAAATAGGCATAGCAAGTATAAATGAAGGAATCATCAAAACTATCTTATACATGTGCATATAGTGGGTACAAATGAGCATGAAGTGCAAACATATAAAAGTCAATTTGTTCTCACTATGTGTACATGCATACATGCAAGTTTTGATAAAATCTATATCTAAACTAGTTTATACCACATAAAGCATAAAACAACAAAAAAATCATCATGAGAAAACTAAAACATGATTACTATGTAAATTCACATGTATTAGATTCATGATGTACATTATAGGTTAAACAAAAGTGAGAACACTAAGTATGGGTTCATATAAGTATGTGTGTCTCAAATACTATACATGTATGTCAAGGATCTAATAAATATGGAATGAACATACTAATCCATAGACATCAAAAACATGTTATAAAGCATCAAAACATGCTATAAAACAATAATATGAAAGCATGTAAACAATAAATGGGAGTTAAGAATTTGTTACCAAAACCTAGAAGGCAACTCTCCTTGTCTCCAAAAACATGGTGGTCATCTCCACTAAAACTTCCCTTGAAAGTGATGCATCCAATTGATTTCCTTTAAGTCCGGAACGCATCCACTCCAAGGTGCTATCACTTTCACGTCATGTGAGAGCCCACACCTACATTAAACAAAGGAGGGGTGGTCTTTGGTACCCACATCTTATTGGGTCCATGGGGGTTAGTCCCTTCTCTAACCCAAACAAAATTCTTTGCTAAATTTGAAACATTTAATCTATCATAACAAAATTTAGCAAGATGGCCTTTTCGGCCACAATGTGTACATGTGTACACATGAGCATACATGTGTTGATGGCGTCCGTGTGGAGCATGTGTATGCCGTGGAGGGTGTGCATGCATAAATGATGGAACTTGTTTCTTTCGAACCAAGGTTTCCAACCGTGTATGGTTCTTAGCACATTGGCTCATAGTGGAGCCCAAACAATCCATTTTCTTCTTTAACAAATTTATATCATTTTGAATTGTAGAAGAAGTGAAGCATGCAATAGGTGAAGTGTGTGATACTACCCTAGCATGACAAACATGTGCATCAATCTTATTTTGCAAAACAATGTTTTTCTTTACACAAACATCTAAATCATTAGAAATAGAAATAATTTTATTTTTCAAAGCAACATTTTCTTTTAAAACAAAATCTACTTTAGAAGACAAGTTTTCATTCTTCTTCAAAAGAGTTTCACAATCATTTTTATTTTTTAAAAATTCATTTTCCTTAAGTGCAAGATCTAATTGAGATCTCAATGAATCCCTTTCATTATAGACCTCAACCTTCTCTTACAAAACATTGTTAAGTCTAGCATGCAAACTTTATTTTCTTTTTCAAGGCCTAGACTTTCCTTTTTCAAAATTTTATATTTTTCTATCAATTTTTCACAAACAATAGATAGTTCTTCATTTAAAGCATGGGGATCAATATTATCATCACATGAAGAACTAGCACTATCATCAAAATCTAAGTGGGGTTCCGAATGTACCTCAAGGGAGTCATTCCCTTGGACCATGAAGCATGAGAATCGGATTCTCCACTAGATTCCTCCTCCGGTTGATTTGGCACTTGAAGCTTGGAGGTGGTGGTTGTTGTCAATTTGTTCCACACTGCAAAGGCGGAATCAATGTTAGAAATATGCATAAGATATTCTTTAGATAATGTGCTTCTAATGGCCTCTAGGGCTTGTGCATTGGCCCTATATGATTGCGATCACTAAGGAAGGATTCCTTGGTAATGGCAAGGTAAACTTTATGACCTAGGGTTTGTAAATAAACGGTCATCCTAATCTTCCAAACATGAATGTTGGAAGGGTCAAACATAGGTGGGGTCATGAAGGCCATGGTAAACTAAATGTGTGCAAACAAACAAATGCAAACAATAGATTAGCAAGCAAATGGATCTCACTCCTAGGATGTTAAGCCTAAGTATCAGGAGCACTAGCTCTGATACCAATTGAAAAACACCTAGAGGGGGGGTGAATAGGTGTAAGTGCTAATCTAGAACTAAATACAAGACTATGTGCGCTAAATGCGGAAGCTAATGCAAATCTTGCACAAACTTAATACAATACAACAAGTGTAGCCGAATTCCCCTTGCGAGGCTCTGGACTAACTCCCTTGAAATGGGTTGAGGTGCTATGTGAAGCTCTTGTTGGATGAGTATAAGTTAGGCACACACACATAAGCCATCCAAGCAATATGAAATACACACAATCAAGCCAAGCATATAAGAATGAATTGCAATATAAAAGATGCAAGGCAACACAAGCAATGTATAAGATATGTATGCAATGAAAGAATGATGCTTGAATGAAATGATGCTTGCACTAAGTAAAGAGAGTAGAGTTGAGAGAAATTGGATCAAACGCTAACACAAAGATTTATTTCGAGGTTCGAGTACCCAACTCTACATCCCCGCCTACACCACCGTGTAGGATTTCCAATCCATTATAGGAGTACCGAACTCCTCTCTCAACCTTACAAAGCCACCGAGGCTATACAACCACAATCCACCTCTACCGAGAGGGATAAGGCCCGTAGCCAAAACAAACACAATCACCTCTACCGAAGAGGGATCTAAGCTCAATACCACTCCGATCAACCTCTACCAAAGAGGGATACAACAAAAACAAGGAGGGTTTACAACTTAGAGGCTTAACCTCAAACACTTCTCTTTTTCTCTCTTTTCCACAAAACAAAGATCCTAATAGATTAGGATAGTATGATAGCTCAAGTGTGAAAAACTAGGTGTTTTTGGAAACAAGCAACAAAGAAAAGCTTCTTGGGAAATCTCTTGTAGATATAGGAATAAAAGACCAAATCAAAATCCCAAAAATCTATTTTTCTTTGATTTTCCAAAAACCCAAAACAAATAAGAATCAATCTTTTTAGCACAAAAACTCTTTTAAAAACTTGTTTTTAAACTCTGAAAACAGGGTATTTTTCTCTTGTAAAAACCTTGGCCAAAATCCCAAAGAAATGGGGTTTATATAGGCCAAAACAGAAACTAGCCGTTAGAGCTGAGCTGGCAGCTCTGACAGGCAACGGTCGACCGGCCGGTCGACCGTCCAACGGTCATATTTTGACCCGTTGGAGCTACCGGTCGACCGCCCGGTCGACCCAAACTAACAGAGAGCAGAACTCTCTGCAGCGGTCGACCGTCCGGTCGACCGGACCACTGTGCTGCAGACGTGCACAAGTCTGTGCACGTCGGTCGACCGGTGCGGTCGACCGTCCCTTGGTGCGGTCGACCGTCCCGGTCGACCGACCAGCCTGTCAGCACAGAAAAATAAGATCAGAAAATTTGGGAAAAATATTTTATAAAAATCTTTTATCTTTTTCTGAAAATTCTATAAAACTTGTTTTAACATTTTATATTGAAACATAAACATGTGATAAAAATTTTCAAGACATATATCAATCATATCAATTCATTTTTGTGTCTTGCCAATTTTATCAAAAACCAAAACTTGTATTTTTATCAAACTTGGTTTTTCAACACATGAATAGGGATATCAAAATAAGTTTGTTTAGCACGTTTAAACCATGTATGTATATCTAGAACATATCTAATATACATAGAAGTAAAGTAAACTTGTTTTGATCTACTATTCATGAAAACCAAATCCAAAACATAAAAACGTGTGTGTTTGTGCACTTGAGCATATCAACTATTCTAAACTTTACAAATGGATCTAAAAAGTCATAGTCTAAACTAGAATACCTAAGTCTCTTGACGATCTTCCATCTTCAAGTAGACTTGCTCCCAAACGCGATCCACCGAGTGCAAAGGTATGATCTTTAAGCTTTGGCACCGAATCACCATGATAAGCTTCCAAACACTTCGTTGATGCTAACACCAAACTAATATCCTGCTAATGATCTGAAACTTAGAATCACAAGATTATTAGTAAACATAACTACATGAGTGAGTCATCATCAAAACTAGAGTGAAAGGCCTTTGGGCCAACAAAATATAAAACAGATATTCAAAATCTAAGAAGATAAAAAGAAAGAGGATGAATCAACGGACGACTGCTCCCAGATCCTGGCCAATAGCCAGGATATTGCCGCATAAGGTCACTTTTGCCACGTTTTCGCCGCATTTTTCTTTGAATCTCGAGGAGTGCCATCTCCCCCTATCTTCACACGCTCCCCCTGTTCTTTTTTCCTATAATACTTGCTTTTCTAAAGTAAATTGTACACGAAAGGGCTGTAAAGTTTATATTAAAAAGGGAAAATTGTGTGTTGTAATGCAAGATTGGAGAGTTGTAAACAAGGATTTATGAATGAAATTCAGTCTTCTTCCATCAGGATCGTGCACCGTTTCAATCTAAACTTTCTCTACTTTCCTTTATAATTTCTGTGATGCTATTCTTCTCATTTAATTTAATGCTCTATCTTATACTTTCATCAACAATCTAGTGCATGTCTTCTTCTCTTTTCAGTTATTAGTTGTTCATTTTTCTTGTCATTAACATCATTAGGATGAGAGAGACGTCAAGGTGACAACAAGAAACTAAGACTTGCATCGATTTGGGGTTTCATCTGCCTCTTTCCCTCTTCTCATTTTTCTTTTTTTTTGCATTACTTTATTTACTCAGTATTCGCATCGGTGAGTACTTCTTTTACTTCATATTTCTCATGCTTAAAGAACTTTAATTTTTAGAACAAAAACTCCAATCTTCATCCAAAGACTTTCCAACTAGACTAAGATTAAATTTAGATTTTAATAACCAAGTTTTAAATAAGTCTATTGATTGAAATTGATAATTTGTAAAGAAAAAGATTGAGTTGTAGAATTCTCAGTCTCAATGCTATCCGCTGCAGCAAGGGCCAAAGCGGGTCGATCCACAGGGAAGGATGCGATGCAAGCTTTTCGGCCGATTCCTCAGTATCTTCAAAATAAGACAAAAGAGATTAGATTTGAAATATGTATGATTGGAGAGATGCGATTTTACTGATTTTCTACCACAACCCATAGTGAAAGTTAAGGATATTGAACATCTGTAGGCTGTCCAAAAGTTACTGGAGGACAAGCCATTGAAAAGCAAAATTTCAAGCTCTAGACGCGAGGGACTATCACCCGCGTCTCAGCATCAAGGCGCGTTGGCTCGACACCCGCGTCTCAGCATCAAGGCGCGTTGGCTCGACACCCGCGTCTCAGCATCAAGGCGCGTTGGCTCGACACCCGCGTCTCAGCATCAAGGCGCGTTGGCTCGACACCCGCGTCTCAGCATCAAGGCGCGTCGGCCTGACACTCGCGTCTCAGCATTAAGGCGCGTTGGCTCGACACCCGCGTCTCAGCCTCAAGACGCAAAGGTCTAAAACTCGCGTCTCAGTTATAACCGCCTTGGTTAAGGGACCAATCACTGCCCACACGTAAGGGAAATCAGCCCCCATCGTGGCGTGTCTTTAGCAGGCACGTGGGTTAGTTACCGCCCATGTAGCGGGGAAGTTGGCCCTCATTGTGGAGCGTTTCCAGGGGGCACGTTCACCCTGGGACCTCTATAAATAGCCTCGTTTGCTATGAGGCAAGGGGGCATTAATAACGCACAGAGAAGAAACAGAGAGAGGAGATCAGAGAATCAATCAGGCGAAGAGAGACAGAGGGCGACACAGAGAGAGAAGAAGCAGATCAACTCTTCAGCAAGTTCGCTGCGTACGAGCTAGCGTTCGCCTACCTTCTCTTTTAGAGTTTTGGTAGACAGAGCTGTGTCACTCTTTCTACCGGCCGAAGAGGAGGTCCCTGAAGGACGGTCATCGGGTCAACGGAGAACAAGATTCACTCTCTACCGCCACGCGAAGAACCCAGCCTTAAACAAAGGGGGAATTCAAGATTCAATATTCTCCCTCCCTTGTAACCGGAAGGAACAATTGTTGTTGTTGTAATCCTTTTCATTTGATTCAAGGAAAACTTTTACAGCAATCCTCCTGTCTCCCCCCTTTCCCGGGTCATACAAGAGATGGCGACTCCGCTGGGGAATACGTTTGTCACTGAGGAGCAAATAGTGGCGCACGATGATGTCCACCATAAAGGGAAGATGGTCGAATCGCTCGTTGTCGAGTTCGACCAGGCGAAGTACGAAGAGTTTCTCTCTTCCGGCTCCAAGAGCCCAAAGACCCGCGTCTGCCGCCGGGTCTCGACGGGGAATGGCCTCGAGGCCCAATCTGTGGCTTTCTCGAGCTCCCCTGCTGCCGACTGTGCCAAGCAAGGTACCCGCGCCAACGCCTCTCAGAAGGCCCGCGTGGTCCCAGGCACATCTGCCTTTGCGACCAACCACGTCGCACAGAACACCCGCGTCAGCGTCTCTCAGGAGACCCGCGTGGTCAAAATCCCTGGTGTCCAGCATCAGGATGTCGTTGGTCTCTCTCCACCTCCTCGATGCAATCGAAACGCTGATCGTCGACAGAGGAGACGTGCGCGTCAGCTGCAAGTTGGAACCGTTGGTTGTCCAACTGAGGCTGGACGCGACGTACAATCTCGCGCCTTGCCCACGCCGCGTCCAGTACGTGAAGTCTGCGTTTGGCGCCCCAAACGCGAGATTCCTTCAGTTAGGTCCTCTGAGGACCAACTCACAAACGCCAAAATGAGACCTCTGCGCCTCGTCAAGCGCAAGAGGCACGAGCCCATAGGCGTGGGGCCCAACAGCCCATCCGCTCTCAAGTGTCTCTGCCCCGACGCACCAGGCAGCAACGCGAGACTCGCGTTTCATCTCAGCAAAGACGCCAGACGCGCGTTACACAGCCGCGTCGCGAGAACCGCGTCCCTGAAGCCTGCGTCCAGGCTGTGCAGCACATGGATGCCTCCTGTCTCCGACGTTGCGAGGCTAGTCTTTTCAATCCCCCTTTCTCGGGTCATACAAGAGATGGCGACTCCGCTGGGGATTATGAGGACATGCCAGGACTTGATCCTCAAGTGGCCATGCACCGCCTCAACATCATTTCGGACGTAAAGCCTGTCAAACAACAGCAGCGACAGTTTCGTCCAGAAATAATGGAGGCAATTCAATCAGAAGTCAGAAAACTTATTGATTCTGGCTTCATCAGGGAAGAACAACATCCCGACTGGGCAGCCAACATCGTCCCCGTCGCCAAGAAGAACGGGAAGATCCGGATCTGCATCGACTTTCGCGACCTAAACGAGGCCTGCCCAAAGACGAATTCCCATTGCCGATCACAGATGTCATGATTGACAATACTTGTGGATTCGAACGAATGTCCTTCATGGATGGATTCTCAGGATATAATCAAATCAAAATGTATCCTGACGATGAAAGCACACCTCCTTCAGGACACCATTGGGGGTTTATTGCTATACCGTCATGCCCTTCGGACTGAAAAATGCAGGGGCAACATACCAAAGGGCCATGAACGCCATTTTCCATCAGCAAATACGCAAAACGGTGGAATGTTATGTTGATGACATCGCGGTAAAAAGCCGCACTAAAGGTGATCACATAGCGGACCTGAAGGTGGGCTCATCAATTGAAGATGAATCCCACAAAGTCCTTCCTGGGGTGGCCAGTGGCAAATTCTTAGGATTTGTTGTAACATCCACCGGAATTCACTTGGACCCGGAAAAGGTTCGCGCTATCCAGGAGATGCAACCTCCGAGAAATCTCAAAGAACTCAGAGGATTGCAAGGACGATTGGCGTACATCCGCAGGTTCATCTCAAACCTTTCCGGAAGATGCCAACCCTTCGCTAAGCTGATGAAGAAGGGTGTCTCATTCATTTGGACGACGCTTGTCAACAAGCGTTCGAGGAAATTTATTGAAACGGGAAAGGTTTATGTAAATGTATCGATGTATCCTTTCCTATCTCCGCTATAGCATAAGGCTATACCGAGTCGATTCTCAGGGAGAGCTAGCGATAGAAGCGTTACGAATCGTAGTGAAGAAATGTAAACGAATTGTCTTCTATGCTTAATAGAATAAAACAATCAATGAACAAGAAATGAAAGAATGGATGAATATGTTCACGATGGAAAGTGGAAAAGAAATCAAGATTGGATTTGGTATTAACACTAGAAAGAATGAAAACTTGAAGAATCAAACCATGACTAGCTTACCTTACTACCTTACCAAAGCTTACCAAACTCCGTGATAGTGAAGGCGTGCCTCATGTTGTCACTCCATCGGCGTAGGTTTCGTCTTGCGTGTTGATCTAATTATTTTCTCATGTAGATGAAGGGTGGTTTAACCCATCGGAGAAGAGAAGACCATCAAACTAGCAAGATGAACTAAAGCAATCACCCAGGAGTTAGTGAAGATGGCAAGGCTAGTGGTTAGCTAGTACATGGAGAAAGATTAGCTACAAGCCATAAGAAAAGTAAAGCAAAGCATGAATTAAATTGCAAGGATTTAAAGCAAGCAAGTAAAGAAAGCAATTAAAGAAAGCAAGTAAACTAGAACCAAGCTCAAGTAGAGGAAGGAGAATGGATGAATCCTTGTTGCTTCAAGTTGTCACACCTTGATTACACAAGCTCTCTCTCTCACAATCTCTCTCTTTTACAAAGTATCTAGGGAAGAAGAAGAGGGATCTAAAGAACTAAAACCTAGAGAAAAATCTATGAAAATTACAACAACTAACAATTTCTCCTCTCTTCTCTGTTCAGTCTTTGCTCGCAGGTCCTTGGTCCAATATTTATAGCCCCAGGTGAAGGATCCAGACCTAGTTTGTTGGCGCAAAATCCGAGATCCAACGGCCTTGGATCTGCCGCGTTTTGGCGGCAAGGCGCGGCAAAACAGAATCCGTTGGCTAACAACTTTCTGTTGGAGATTGGTTACGAGGTTGTTAGCCACGTGGCCTTCTAGAATCTTGGGTTGTTGCGCGGATCTCTCTGGATCTTGAATTCAAATCTTGGCTTTATCTTGATCTTGGATTTAATCCCTTAATTATTGCTAATTAAAGTGATTATTGGCTTTCTCTCCATTAGAGTGTGTACTGCAAATATATAGAGAAGATGAGTAAAAATCATATATTTATTAACTAAATGCATGAGAATTATGTGGTAAAATATGCAACATTGGATACCAATCACACCCCCACACTTATTCTTTTGCTCGTCCCGAGCAAAAACAAAGAAAAAGAAAAGAAAATCCTAACTACCAATTTTATTACACCACTTTCGCAGGTGACGCGATTGCACTGAGCGTGTGCAACAAGCGTTAAACCTCTAGGTTACCCTAGAGGAGGAGTGTTGTCTCCTGAGGGTTTTCAGCGGATTACACCCACAAAATCCATAAAGAAAGAAGACAAATGTTAGTGTTTTGAAAACGCATTTTGAACAAGAGACATGTTTACGAACTATTTTTGCAAAAATATAAGTGATCCTAGGTCATAAGTTCACCTATAATCATTCTTCCTTAAACTTAGTCTCCATGCAAGATCTTGTTTTCAATTAAGGTAAGAATTCAAAATTGGATTGAATATTTTATCTTTCATAAAACCTAGATAATATGCACACCGTGCTCGTGAAGATTTCTGGGATTTCAACTCCAACCATCAAGCCATTTATTTATATATATATATAATATATATTTTTTTTTTCTTTTATTTTTCTTCCCTTAGTCTAGGCTTTCTAGTTTACCCTTGTAGCGAGCCTTTAACCGATGACTCCCAACCAGACGGTCTTAGGGCACCAGATGAGAAAACATCCTCGGGTTTAAGGTCTCGAGTAAAAAAGGCCACATAACTAAGGGGGATTATTTATTTCCTTTACCACCGTTAGGCGTGAATAATCATGCTTCTTGAGGCACAATTCTCCAGCTTAATAGGTGATGTTTTATTTATATATTTTTTTATTTTTATTTTTATTTTTTTATATGGCATTTTTGGTCTTTGTCTCCATCCCAGAAATGTGTAAGTGTAAAGTGCATATTATCTAAGGCAAAAAATTCAAGATAAAAATATCTCACCAATTTTTCTTACTTAGCCTATAATTTCCAACAAGATCTATTATTTCAACTAGGTTTAAGATGTCATAATTAAGGCTTTCTTAATTTCTAAGATACATCTTAATTTTCTTAAAATAGATCAAAACTTTGTCTCTTATTTCAAAAAGTTTTTTTTTATTATTATTATTATTTTTTTTAATTTTTCTAAAAGAAAAGGTAAAATCTAAAAAGAAAGTGGAAAATCTAGAAAAAAAAATCTAAAAATAAAATGGAAGACCTAAAAAAATGAAAATCCTAAAAAAAAAATAAAAATCCTATAAAGAAAATAAAAAGTCCTATGTTAGTACATACCCCCCCATACCTATCTCATGCATTGTCCTCAATGTATGCAAGATAAAAATGATGCATGAAATAGGTAAGGTAAAAAGTCACTCCTCCTCCTCTTTGGACCCGCAGTAGTACTGGGTCCTGCCGACTGTGTCCTCCTCAACCTCGCCTCAATGCCCTCTAACCTAGAGGATTGCTCCTCTAACCTGGAGGATTGTTCCTCCATCTTCTTCCTCAGCCTCACTTGACCCCTAAAAATCTTCTTCATGCCCTTCCAGATGGAGGACATGAAGGCATGTGTATCATGTGGGGGGTCCTGCCTCCAAAACTCAGGTTCATCCTCTGCATCAAAACTCTCCTCAGAGGAGGACTCTACCGGAACATCCTCGGGTTGGACAGTAGGTGTCCAGACCGCATGCAAACAACTATTGTACGAACTGGTAGGTCTCTCAGGTGCAACAAACACTCGGTCGAATGAATCAAATACATCAGCTGGTAGGAAAGTCCTACACAGACGTGTAATCAGGATGGGGTGAGAGTATTTGGCACCTCGTGTGCGTGAAGAGTTGGCTATCAGTGCATGAAAGATGACCTTATTCAAACAAAC
This sequence comes from Agave tequilana, assembly GCA_038442645.1. Taxonomy (NCBI): domain Eukaryota; kingdom Viridiplantae; phylum Streptophyta; class Magnoliopsida; order Asparagales; family Asparagaceae; genus Agave; species Agave tequilana. The sequence continues at coordinate 65,323 of JAVJIF010014063.1, forward strand.
CGAGTGTTGACGAGTCATTAAATCATGTATAATTTGCAACACTGGTCTGTTGAAAGAGGAGGTGTGGTCAAGCCCTAAAATGTTGCGTTGGATCCAACATCCAACGCAATGAACATTTCTAAACATCGTACTGGCTTTGAGCCCACGATCCTGCTCAGTACAATGAGCCCCCATAACAGTCATATAATCAATCAAAGGGAGAGGCTCGCTGTGTTGTGTGATGGATGGGACAGTAGTGACTTCCTCAAGGAGAGGAAGCGTGACAAGTAGGTCTCCTGTGGACATGTGTACAGTGAACTGGTACATGTGTGGATCAATAGATGCGTGGTCAAGATGCGTGTAAAACATTGTCACCAGTTCGGGACAATAAAATGCATCGGTCTCAGTGTTGTCGTACACTAGTGAATACCAATTCCTTGCCCTAATTCTTTCTAAAAATACATGCCCATATCCATTCACATCACATAAAATCCGCCCAAAATCTTTCTCAACAAAAATTGATGGTGCCATACTATGAATTTAAGATCAAAGCGGTAAAAAGAAGAGATTTAGAATTCGAACCACCCCCGGAATTCGTGGGGGGAAGAAATTTGATCTCTGCAGGGGGTACAGAAGAATCTGATGAAGTTGCTGGCACCCGATCTGCTAGCTGTGCTTCAGATCGACTGGTGAGGAATTTTTCAGCACGCAGGAATCTCCAACTTTGCCGCGGAATCTCGGCAGAAGCCGCGGTTTGCGGCAGATCAGAGAGATCTGGAGGAAGGGAAAAAGTTTAGTGGCGGCTCTTTAGGAGAGAGTTGCAGATCTGAAGATATTTTCGCTGGTGAGGGAGAAAGTGTGTGGAAGAGGGGCTATTTATAGGAGGGAAAGAACTTTTAGAATCCCACTTCTATCCCTAGGTTAAAAACGAATTTACCTTAGGGAATTGGAAGTTTTGAAAATAGCTTTGACCCTAGGGACTTGGAATATGAAGAAACCTAGGAATTTAGAAAAATTTGAATTTGGAAAGTGTGGAAACTCCTTTATGTATAAAAATCCCTCCTTTATTTTTATTTCTTTTTTTTTTGATTTCTAAAAGAAGTGTAAAAGAAAGAAAATCTAAAAACTCTAAGTTAGTAAACCCTAAAAAAAAAAAAATTACCTTAAGGTGGTGGTTCCGGCGGCGGTCTGATTGGTCCACGAAACATGGCCCAATCATTATTACGTTGGGTTTTGCAGAACCCACCAAAATATCATGAATATGACCCACTAAAAGGAGAAATCCTTGAAAGATTTTTATTAAGTACATGACCCCATCTAATTTCCATTTTCTCCAAATAATTTCAGAGTCAAATTTATCAAAGCCCTTATCACATGCCATAAACAAATGAATATGAAAGCATGGGAGATTAGGAATCGTTACCAAAACCTCAAGGCAACTCTCCTTGTCTCCAAAACTTGGTGGTCCTCTCCACCATCTCTTCCCTTGAAAGTGATGCATCCAATTTGATTTCCTTTAAGTCCGGAACGCATCCACTCCAAGGTGTCATCACTCTCACGTCATGTGAGAGCCCACACCTACATCAAAAATAATAGGAGGGGTGGTCTTTGGTACCCACTTCTTGTTGGGTCCATGGGGGTTAGTCCCTTCTCTAACCCAAACAAATTTCTTTGCTAAATTAGTAGTATGTAATCTATCAAAACAAAATTTAGCAAGGTGGCCCTTACGTCCACAATGTGTACATGTGTACACATGAGCATACATGTGATGGGTGTGTCCGTGAGGAGCATGTGTATGCCGTGGAGGGTGTGCATGCATAAAAGATGGAACTTGTTTCTTTCGAACCAAGGTTTCCAACCGTGAGTGGTTCATGGCACATTGGCTCATAGTGGAGCCCAAACAATCTACTCTCTTCTTAAGCATACAAATATCATCATTAATCCTAGAAAAAGAGGTACATGCATTAGGTAAACTAGATGAAGAAGCTACACTAGCATGGCAAACATGTGCATCAATCTTATTTTGTAAAATTCATTTTTCTTTAAACATGCATCCAAATCTTTAGAAATTGAAGCAATCTTAATTTTCAAAGAATCATTTTCTTTTAAAACAAAATCAACTTTTGAAGACAAGTTTTCATTTTTCTTCAAAAGAACATGGCAATCATTTTTATTTTTCAAAAAGTTATTTTCTTTAAGTGCAATATCAAGTTGAGATTTTAATGAATCCCTCTCATTATGGACCTCAACCTTTTCTTGCAAAACACAATCAAGTCTAGAATGCAAACACTTATTTTCTTTTTCAATTTCTAGACTTTTCTTTTTCAAAATCTTATATTTTTCAATTAGTTTTTCACAAACAATGGAAAGTTCTTCATTCAAAGCATGGGCATCAATATGATCATTTGAAGAACTAGCATCATCATCACTATCTAATGGAGTTTTCGAGTGTACCTCAAGGGAGTCATTCCCTTGGACCATATAGCATTGTTGTGGTTCGGATTCTCCGCTAGATTTCTCTTCTTGGATTGGCAATTGAAGCTTGGAGGTGGTGGTTGTTGTCAACTTGTTCCACACTGCAAAAGCGGAATCAAGATTAGAAACACACATAAGATAATCTTTAGGTAATGAGCTTCTAATGGCCTCTAGGGCTTGTGCATTGGCCCCTATATGATTACCATCACCAAGATAACATCTCTTGGTGGCGGCAAGGAAGACATGCAAACCTAGGGTCTTTAGGTACATGGACATCCTATACTTCCAAACATCAAGGTTGGAAGGGTCAAAGCTAGGAGGGGTCATGAAGTCCATGGTATAAACTAGATGTGTGCAAACAAGCAAATACAAATGAGATTAGCAAGCAAATGGATCACTCCAAGGATGTTAAGCCTAAGTATCAGGAGCACTAGCTCTGACACAAGCTTGTAAAACACCTAGAGGGGGGGTGAATAGGTGTAAGTGCTAATCTAAGAAACTAAATGCAAACTAAGTGCGCTAAATGCGGAAGCTAATGCAAATTTGCAACACACTTAATACAATCCAACAAGTGTAGCCGAATTCCCCTTGCGAGGCTCTGAACTAACTCCTCTTGATTCCCCTAGATATGGGTTGAGGCGCTATGTGAAGCTCTTGTTGGATGAGTATAGGTGATGCACAAACACACAAGCAATTCACAATGTGCACACACAATCAAGCCAAGCAATAAAGGATATGACAATAAGAGATGCAGGCACAACACAAGAAATATGATATGATATGAAGTATGATGCTTTGCACAATTATAAAGAGAGAGAGTTAGAGAGACAATGGATCACAACGCAAACACCAAGATTTGTTTCGAGGTTCGAGCACCTTATTCTACATCCCCGCCTACACCACCGTGTAGGATTTCCACTATCTCAACTCCCACCGAGGGAACCTCTACCGAAGAGGATTTCTTACAACTCTAGGAGTACCTAACTCCTCTCTCAATACAACCTCCACCGAGGCCAACAACAACCAACAACAACACCTCTACCAAAGAGGCTCACAACCAATCTCAATCACCTCACACTTGAGGGATACAAACCAATCACCCGATCACCTCTACCTAAGAGGGATACAACAAGAATAAGGGTGTACAACTTAGAGGTTACAAACAACAACCTCAAAACTCTCTTTCCTTTTCTCTTTTTCCACTAAACAAAGATCCTAATAGTTTAGGATAGTATGATAGCTCAAGTGTGGAAACAATGTGTTTTGGAAAACAAGAACTCAAAGAAAACACTTGGGAAATTTCTTGTAAAAGATAAAGAATGAAAGCCAATACAAAAATCCCAAATTCCAATTTCTTTGATTTTTCCAAAACCCAAAAACACAAAGAATAAATCTTGTTAGCACTTAAAACTCTTTTAAAACACTTTTAAACACTTCAGAAAACTGGTATTTTTCTTCTTGAAAAACTTGGCCAAAATCCCCAAAGAGATGGGGTTTATATAGCCCCTATACAAAACTAGCCGTTAGGCTGATGTGGCAGTTCTGATAGCCACCGGTCGACCGGCCCGGTCGACCGCCAACAGTCAAAAATGTGACCGTTGGGCAAAAGCGGTCGACCGGCCCGGTCGACCGAAAAATCCGAGAGCAGAGCTCTCAACTCGGTCGACCGGCCCCGGTCGACCGGCTATGTGCCTAACAGACGTGCACATCTGTGCACATCGGTCGACCGTCCCGGTCGACCGGCCCTTTGGTGCGGTCGACCGGCACGGTCGACCGACCAGCCTGTCAGCACAAAAACAAGGTCAGAAATTTTGGGAAAAATATTTTATAAAAATCTTTTATTATTTCTGAAAATTCCATAAAACTTGTTTTATCATTTTATGTTAAAACATAAACATGATAAAATTTCAAGACAATATATCAACATATCAATTCATTTTTGTGTCTTGCCATTTTATCAAAAACAAAACTTGTATTTTTATCAAACTTGATTTTTCCAAACACATGAATAGGATAGTCAAAATAAATTTGTCTAGCAAGTTTAAAGCATGTATGTATATCTAGAACATATCTAATATACATAGGTATAAGGTAAATTGTTTTGATCTATTATTCATGAAAACCAAAAACCAAATCATGAAACGTGTGTGTTTTGTGCACTTGAGCATATCAACTAAACTAAGCTTTACAAATGGATCTAAAACTCTATCTAAACTAGGATACCTAAGTCTTCTTGTCGATCTTCCATCTTCAAGTAGACTCGATCCCAAACGCGTGATCCTCCAAGTGCAAAGGTATGATCTTTAAGCTTTGGCACCGGAATCACCATGAATAGCTTCTAAACTCCTTGTTGAAGCTAATCACCAACTAATATCCTGTTAATGATCTGAAACTTAGAAACACAAGAATATTAGTAAACATAACTACATGAGTGTTGATCATCATCAAAACTAGAGTGGAAGGCCATTGGGCCAACAATCTCCCCCTTTTTGATGATGACAAAACTCATGGAGTTATATATGCATGGATTAAAGATAAGCTTCAAGGAAGCTCCCCCTTAACTCATGCATAGGGATAAACAATAAATATATGCAATGAATATCAAACATGAAACATGCATATGCATAAACAATAAATGGTTCTAGATATCAAATGGAATATTCAAACAAAATAAGCTCTAGATACCAATTACAAAGCAAACTCTATATATCAATAAACTTAATATTCTTGAGATTAAACATAATATATGCATATAAAACATAAGCATGCATATAAAACACAAGCATGCATATAAAAAACATGTACCAATCATGCATAGAAGTAATTTGAGTTTTATGTATGCATGTTAAACTCTCAAATAATTCTCCCCCTTTTTGTCAATCATCAACAAAGGGGTAAACAATCAAAACCATAGATAAAATGAGGTAAAAATCTTTCTCCCCCTTTTGTCAATCAAAACAATGCAAACAATGTTCTCCCCCTTTTTGTCTAAAACAAAAAACAAAATCAATAAGGGTGACTACAAACATGATATCAATTAAAAATATGTCAATGAAGCATCTTGATACCAATAAACAAGAATCAATATATGTTATATGCTATATACATTCATGAAGAGGAAGACGCTAAGTTAGCTTCCCTACACATATGCATTACATGAAGAAGGGATGACAAGCCCCAATTCACATAACACATATTATGTAATGCATAAGAGGAGATGTGAAGCTCCCCCTACACACGTATATCATATAAAGAAGAGTTGTCAAGCTCCTCAATTTATAATATACTCAACATGAATCTATATGTAAGAGAGATGTTAAGCTCTCCTTGCATATAGGAAATGCAAATCAAAACTTTGAATATTTTCTTTAAACAACATTTTGAGATACCAATTGTAATTAATCATAACAAATTACCAATTGTAAACAACATAACAAATTTGAATGTCTAAACACAAATTTTGATACAATTGTAAGATAATTTTCATTTGAAAAAAACATATGATACCAAATTCGAAATGTCAATCATAAAGTATGGGAGTACAAATACCAATTGAAAGACAAAATATGAAATACTCATTTTCTCCCCTTTATGAAATACAAACTAAAGTCATGCATAGTCTTGATAACAATTTAAAAATAATCAATTTAAAACAAAATTGAAACTCAAGCACTAGCATAAACACAAACATATATATGTATGAAAAATAGATACCAATAGAAATTGATATTCTTGGAATTTAAAGCATACATACATACAAAACATATATGAGTATACAAGAAAATCAAAATGATACCAATTGAAAGAGTTCAATGATACCAATTGACATAACAATAAGTTCAAGTGTATACATCATATTATCTACCACCCAATCATAATTCAAGTTTTAAAGATTTTCAATTAAGGCATACATGAACATGATCTCCCATCCTACCGCCCTTGGAAGGTAGGGGTTTTCAAAATTAGATTTGAAAATTATAGCTTAGTTTGAAAAACTCTACCAAAGTGAAGAACATCGCAACTAGTTAAATGGAAAACTTGTTAACTAGTACGAAATCCTTCAAGCAAGGAATAAAACAAAATTGTTTTCCATAAACATGAAATTCACATCATATCAAACACTCAAGTTCAATTAGGCATAAATAAGACTCATGAAAACAAAACATGAGCAAGCAATAGATGTGAGTGTACAAATAAATTATGAAGATCATAAATATGAAATTAGGCAATAAGCTCAATTATTCTTTAAAACACGAAATCATCAAAACTATCTAATCTTCAAGGCATATGTATGTCTAATACAAACTAACGTATACATACATATCCAAACATAAAGAGTCCACAAGATATATGCATTAAGGCACGTGGCTCAAAAAGGATACTCATGTATAGTCAATAGTTTGGATAAGATGGACATATACATGAAGTTAAATATTGACACAATAAACATGACAATCATGAAAACATGAAAAGCATGAAAGTATGAAAATTTAGCTTTTCATTAAAACAATTTGATACCAATTCTTTTCAAGGTATATGTATGATTTGTCAACACAAGAAGTATACATACATATCCCTTAAACACACTTTGAGTCCATAATAGATATTTGCATGAAAGGCAAATGACTCAAGGGGTATACATGTATATCTTCAAGTTTGGCAATACAAACATATACATGAAGTGAAAAACTCATAAAACAAATCCAAAATGGGAATACAAGTTTAAAATGTATGAATCATCAAAACTAGACTATACTAGCACATCTAATGGGTTCAAATAAGCATTCAATTCAAACATATATAGATTTATTTGTGGCCCACTATATGTACAAGTATAAATCCTAGTCTTAATGAAAACTAACATCTAAACAAGTAATCTTAACATGAAACATCAAAAACAAGATAAAAATCATCATGATAAAACTAAAACATGATTATTATGTAAATTCACATGTATTAGATTCATGATGTACATTATAGCTTAAACATAAGTGAGAACACTAAGTATGGGATCATATAAGCATGTGTATCTCAAATACTATACATGTATGTCAAGGATCTAATAAACATGGCATGAACATACTAATCCATAGACATCAAAAACATGCCATAAACAAATGAATATGAAAGCATGGGAGATTAGGAATCGTTACCAAAACCTCAAGGCAACTCTCCTTGTCTCCAAAACTTGGTGGTCCTTTCCACCATCTCTTCCCTTGAAAGTGATGCATCCAATTTGATTTCCTTTAAGTCCGGAACGCATCCACTCCAAGGTGTCATCACTCTCACGTCATGTGAGAGCCCACACCTACATCAAAAATAATAGGAGGGTGGTCTTTGGTACCCACTTCTTGTTGGGTCCATGGGGGTTATTCCCTTCTCTAACCCAAACAAATTTCTTTGCTAAATTAGTAGTATGTAATCTATCAAAACAAAATTTAGCAAGGTGGCCCTTACGTCCACAATGTGTACATGTGTACACATGAGCATACATGTGATGGGTGTGTCCGTGAGGAGCATGTGTATGCCGTGGAGGTGTGCATGCATAAAAGATGGAACTTGTTTCTTTCGAACCAAGGTTTCCAACCGTGAGTGGTTCATGGCACATTGGCTCATAGTGAAGCCCAAACAATCTACTCTCTTCTTAAGCATACAAATATCATCATTAATCCTAGAAGAAGAGGTACATGCATTAGGTAAACTAGATGAAGAAGCTACACTAGCATGGCAAACATGTGCATCAATCTTATTTTATAAAAATTCATTTTTCTTTAAACATGCATCCAAATCTTTAGAAATTGAAGCAATCTTAATTTTCAAAGAATCATTTTCTTTTAAAACAAAATCAACTTTTGAAGACAAGTTTTCATTTTTCTTCAAAAGAACATGGCAATCATTTTTATTTTTCAAAAAGTTATTTTCTTTAAGTGCAATATCAAGTTGAGATTTTAATGAATCCCTCTCATTATGACCTCAACCTTTTCTTGCAAAACACAATCAAGTCTAGAATGCAAACACTTATTTTCTTTTTCAATTTCTAGACTTTTCTTTTTCAAAATCTTATATTTTTCAATTAGTTTTTCACAAACAATGGAAAGTTCTTCATTCAAAGCATGGGCATCAATATGATCATTTGAAGAACTAGCATCATCATCACTATCTAATGGAGTTTTCGAGTGTACCTCAAGGGAGTCATTCCCTTGGACCATATAGCATTGTTGTGGTTCGGATTCTCCGCTAGATTCCTCTTCTTGGATTGGCAATTGAAGCTTGGAGGTGGTGGTTGTTGTCAACTTGTTCCACACTGCAAAAGCGGAATCAAGATTAGAAACACACATAAGATAATCTTTAGGTAATGAGCTTCTAATGGCCACTAGGGCTTGTGCATTGGCCCCTATATGATTACCATCACCAAGATAACATCTCTTGGTGGCGGCAAGGAAGACATGCAAACCTAGGGTCTTTAGGTACATGGACATCCTATACTTCCAAACATCAATGTTGGAAGGGTCAAGCTAGGAGGGGTCATGAAGTCCATGGTATAAACTAGATGTGTGCAAACAAGCAAATGCAAATGAGATTAGCAAGCAAATGGATCACTCCTAGGATGTTAAGCCTAAGTATCAGGAGCACTAGCTCTGATACCAATTGTAAAACACCTAGAGGGGGGGGGTGAATAGGTGTAAGTGCTAATCTAAGAAACTAAATGCAAACTAAGTGCGCTAAATGCGGAAGCTAATGCAAATTTGCAACACACTTAATACAATCCAACAAGTGTAGCCGAATTCCCCTTGCGAGGCTCTGGACTAACTCCTCTTGATTCCCCTAGATATGGGTTGAGGCGCTATGTGAAGCTCTTGTTGGATGAGTATAGGTGATGCACAAACACACAAGCAATTCACAATGTGCACACACAATCAAGCCAAGCAATAAAGGATATGACAATAAGAGATGCAAGGCACAACACAAGAAAATATGATATGATATGAAGTATGATGCTTTGCACAATTATAAAGAGAGAGAGTTAGAGAGACAATGGATCACAACGCAAACACCAAGATTTGTTTCGAGGTTCGAGCACCTTGCTCTACATCCCCGCCTACACCACCGTGTAGGATTTCCACTATCTCAACTCCCACCGAGGGAACCTCTACCGAAGAGGATTTCTTACAACTCTAGGAGTACCTAACTCCTCTCTCAATACAACCTCCACCGAGGCCAACAACAACCAACAACAACACCTCTACCAAAGAGGCTCACAACCAATCTCAATCACCTCACACTTGAGGGATACAAACCAATCACCTCACCTCTACCTAAGAGGGATACAACAAGAATAAGGGTGTACAACTTAGAGGTTACAAACAACAACCTCAAAACTCTCTTTCCTTTTCTCTTTTTCCACTAAACAAAGATCCTAATAGTTTAGGATAGTATGATAGCTCAAGTGTGGAAACAATGTGTTTTGGAAAACAAGAACTCAAAGAAAACACTTGGGAAATTTCTTGTAAAAGATAAAGAATGAAAGCCAATACAAAAATCCCAAATTCCAATTTCTTTGATTTTTCCAAAACCCAAAAACACAAAGAATAAATCTTGTTAGCACTTAAAACTCTTTTAAAACACTTTTAAACACTTCAGAAAACTGGTATTTTTCTTCTTGAAAAACTTGGCCAAAATCCCCAAAGAGATGGGGTTTATATAGCCCCTATACAAAACTAGCCGTTAGGCTGATGTGGCAGTTCTGACAGCCACCGGTCGACCGGCCCGGTCGACCGCCAACGGTCAAAAATGTGACCGTTGGGCAAAAGCGGTCGACCGGCCCGGTCGACCGAAAAATCCCGAGAGCAGAGCTCTCAACTCGGTCGACCGGCCCGGTCGACCGGCTATGTGCCTAACAGACGTGCACATCTGTGCACATCGGTCGACCGTCCCGGTCGACCGGCCCTTTGGTGCGGTCGACCGACACGGTCGACCGACCAGCCTGTCAGCACAAAAACAAGGTCAGAAATTTTGGGAAAAATATTTTATAAAAATCTTTTATTATTTCTGAAAATTCCATAAAACTTGTTTTATCATTTTATGTTAAAACATAAACATGTGATAAAAATTTCAAGACAATATATCAACATATCAATTCATTTTTGTGTCTTGCCAATTTTATCAAAAACAAAACTTGTATTTTTATCAAACTTGATTTTTCCAAAACATGAATAGGATAGTCAAAATAAATTTGTCTAGCAAGTTTAAAGCATGTATGTATATCTAGAACATATCTAATATACATAGGTATAAGGTAAACTTGTTTTGATCTATTATTCATGAAACCAAAAACCAAATCATGAAACGTGTGTGTTTTGTGCACTTGAGCATATCAACTAAACTAAGCTTTACAAATGGATCTAAAACTCTATCTAAACTAGGATACCTAAGTCTTCTTGTCGATCTTCCATCTTCAAGTAGACTCGATCCCAAACGCGTGATCCTCCAAGTGCAAAGGTATGATCTTTAAGCTTTGGCACCGGAATCACCATGAATAGCTTCTAAACTCCTTGTTGAAGCTAATCACCAACTAATATCCTGTTAATGATCTGAAACTTAGAAACACAAGAATATTAGTAAACATAACTACATGAGTGTTGATCATCATCAAAACTAGAGTGGAAGGCCATTGGGCCAACAAAGCTCTCTCTCTCACAATCTCTCTCTTTTACAAAGTATCTAGGGAAGAAGAAGAGGGATCTAAAGAACTAAAACCTAGAGAAAAATCTATGAAAATTACAACAACTAACAATTTCTCCTCTCTTCTCTGTTCAGTCTTTGCTCGCAGGTCCTTGGTCCAATATTTATAGCCCCAGGTGAAGGATCCAGAACCTAGTTTGTTGGCGCAAAATCCGAGATCCAACGGCCTTGGATCTGCCGCGTTTTGGCGGCAAGGCGCGGCAAAACAGAATCCGTTGGCTAACAACTTTCTGTTGGAGATTGGTTACGAGGTTGTTAGCCACGTGGCCTTCTAGAATCTTGGGTTGTTGCGCGGATCTCTCTGGATCTTGAATTCAAATCTTGGCTTTATCTTGATCTTGGATTTAATCCCTTTAATTATTGCTAATTAAAGTGATTATTGGCTTTCTCTCCATTAGAGTGTGTACCTGCAAATATATAGAGAGATGAGTAAAAATCATATATTTATTAACTAAATGCATGAGAATTATGTGGTAAAATATGCAACATTGGATACCAATCAGAAATCAAGCAATACCTCACCCAACCATCAGTCCTTGCAGCTCAAGTAGCCGGAAAGCGCCGTTTCTGGTGTACGTCCGAGCAATGGATCACTCTTTGGGAGCTCTACTAGCTCAGAATGACGATCAGGGACGTGAGCAAGCAATCTACTATCTAAGTAGAACAATGATTGGAGCCGAACATCGGTATAACCCGATCGAGAAGGAATGTTTGGCGCTAGTGTTCGCTATCCAGAAAATGCGACACTATCTGGTAGGCCAGACTATAAACGTCATATCAAAAGTCAACCCCCTGAGGTTACTTATGACTAAACCTTCATCGCTAAATGGCCGACTGGCAAAATGGGCCATATTGCTCTCCCAATATGAGATGCGCTTTTTACCACAAAAGGCCATTAAGGGACAAGCAGTCGCGGATTTCCTAGCTGAGCACCAGATCCGAGGGCAACCAAAGTCTACGAGGATCTCCCAGATGAAGTTGCTGAAGTCTGCCTGACTCAGACATCATTCGAAAATCAAGTATGGCAACTTTTCTTCGACGGTGCATCAAGAACAAGCCCGAAGGGACACTTAGTAGCAGGGGTAGGAGTACTGCTCGTATCCCCACAAAATTATGTGATTCCCCGAGCTGTCTCATTAACTGAGCCTTGTTCCAACAATGTGGCGGAGTACAACGCTCTTTTGATTGGGATGCAATTCGCCGATGAGATTGGCGTTAAAATCTCGAGGCATACGGCGACTCTAAACTCATCGTCAGCCAAGTTCGCGGGGAGTACGAAGTCAGACATGAAGACCTAGTACCCTATTACAACGCGACTATCCGCATGGCCGAGGGTTTTACAAGCTTCTACATCGACCATGTACCGCGCAGGCAAAATGCGCACGCAGATGCACTCGCATCCCTGGCTGCCTCCTTAGTTCTTCCAGCTGGAGCAATGGAGAAGATATTCGTCTATAGCCACGACCTGTATTGCCCGAGAAATGCTCTCGAGGATTATCAGGAGTCAACGGGAGATCGTCACCGCGAAGAGGCACTTGAAGCATCAACCGGTCCAGAGCTTAAAGACTGGCGATTCCCCTACATTGATTTCGTCTTATACGGCATCCTGCCTGAAGACACCAAAGAGGCGGCTGCCATTCGAAGGAAAGCCCCCAAATTCTATTATAATGCGATTACGCGAACATTGTATCGGCGATCGCATGACGGGATCTTGCTCCGGTGCCTCTCACCAAAGGAGGCTCAAGAGGTATTGAAAGAAGCCCACGACGGCGTGTGTGGAGCCCATCAACCTGGCCCAAAACTGGCACATCGACTCCAAAGATTGGGTTACTACTGGCCCAAGATGATTGCCGATGCCGTCACTTATGCCAAGAGATGTCACGCCTGCCAAGTGCACGGCGATTTCATCCATCAAGCACCAGGGTACCTCCACTCTACGGCCTCAACCTGGCCATTTGAAATGTGGGGCATGGACGTGGTTGGTCCTATCAGCCCACCATCATCAAAAGGACATCGGTTTATTTTTGGCAATAACCGATTACTTCTCTAAATGGGCCGAAGCCATCCCTTTGAAGGAGGTCAAGTCGTCGAACGTGATCAAGTTCGTGAAACACCACGTTATTTACCGTTTCGGTGTACCTCGACGAATTGTCCATGACAATGGACCCCAGTTCATTAGCCAGGCTTTCCAGAGATTCTGTGCCAAGTTCAGAATCCAGAGTGTGTCCTCAACGACATACTATCCTGCCGCTAACGGCCTCGCAGAAGCTTTCAACAAGACTATTGGCAAGCTTCTCAAAAAGTTCGTCTCGAAAAGTCAACGAGACTGGGACGACAAGTTGGGTGAATGCTTATGGGCTTACCGTACAACTGTACGAACCCCAACTAAAGCTACGCCATTTTCTTTGGTCTATGGGTGTGAAGCCATGCTCCCACTAGAGATCCAAATTCCATCTCTACGTATCGCCTTGACAGCGGAGATGACAACAGAGGAGAAACATCGACTCCAAGAACTGGAGGCCTTAGATGATAAACGTCTGCAGGCCCAACAGCAAATCGAGCTCTACCAGGCTCGAATTACCAGAGCCTTCAACAAGAAAGTTAAAGTGCGAACTTTCAAGAAAGGCGACCTAGTCTTAGCCGTCAGAAGACCCATGGTGATGACGCACAAGACAAAAGGAAAATTCCAACCCAAATGGGAAGGACCATTTGTAGTAGAGTCAGTCTACTCAAATGGATCGTATCGCCTCATAACTTCAAATGGCGATACACTCATGATGCCGATCAATGGCAGGTTCCTGAGAAATACTATCCTTAGGTGGTATTCTTCCGCTGATCAAGTTAAAAGTACACCTCTGATCAAAACAAGAAGAGCTTCTTCATTAATATCCGACGCCCCCGACGGCTAAGGATAGAAGAAAATGTTGGCTTCTAAGTCCAACATAAGTCTTCGACAACTCATCATGCTGAGGGGAATAGCATGGCTAGCCCAGCTCAAACGGTAGTTGGTAAAGGCACCTCAAACCCGTTGACAGCTGAGGATTTGCTAAAAATCCTAAGGGACATGTTCCCATTTGATCCGACGCCCCCGACGGCTAAGGATAGAAGAAAATGTTGGCTTTTAAGTCCAACATAAGTCTTCGACAACTCATCATGCTGAGGGGAATAGCATGGCTAGCCCAACTCAAACGGTAGTTGGTAAAGGCACCTCAAACCCGTTGTTAGCTGAGGGTTTGCTAAAAATCCTAAAGTGGATTGACTCCACTCTTTCCTCCAAAATCCCCTACCAATTCTCATCCACAGAATGGTAGGTCTACAAAATATCACCATTACTAAGTTAACACTATACCTCTGGTAATGGAAACTTTTCAATATTCTTTGTCGAGTACAAATTTTGTTTGTCAACTCCACACGGAGTACCAAATTTTCAAATTTGCCAAGTTAACACTACATCTCTGGCACTTCAAATTTTCACTTGTCAATTCTCACCAATAGAATGACAGGTCCTCAAATTACTCTTATCATGAGTCAATCTTTGTCAAGTTAATACCACACCTCTGACAAATTACTGTTAAAGTTTAACACCACACCTCTAAACAGTAATCAAGTTTCTGCCAGGTTTAATATTACATCTCTGACAGTCACTTTTCTTCAGACTTCCACACCGAAGCTGAAATGGATGGTGCTAAGTTAACACCACACCTCTAGCATCCAAGTCATTGCTAAGTTCAACAATACACCTATGGCCATGACTTTCCCTCCGACTTCCTTATGCAAGCCGAGATGACCAATGCTAAGTTCAACATTACACCTCTAGCATTATCCTCACTGTCAAGTTAAACATTACACCTATGACAGTGACACTTCTGAGTTAAGTTAATATCACACCTCTGACTCACATCCTTGTCAAGTTAACATTACACTTCTGACAAGACCACTTCCAACCCGTTAAGTTAATATCACACCTCTGACGGTAACAAACTTTCCTAGATTCCCCACGAGTCTAGTCCCACTTGTTATTCTCTTCAACAGAATAACAAGTCTACCTAAAAACATTGTTAGGTTAATACTACACCATCAACAGTGTTTCCATCAAATCCCCAGTTGAGCTCAATCGAGTTAATCCCAAACACTTGATAAAAGTTCACCCTCCCTGGGGGTACCAATTCTACTTGTCACTTTCTCTTATATAAAGTGGCAGGTCCATCAAAAATTTCACCTCTATCAAGTTAATATTACACCTCTGACAGTATCGTGAGAGTTCCTGAAATAGGATCTTTCTCCACAAAGTTTGACTTATTAAAATTACCATCATAATTTTGACAAAGCCAAAGACTCTTTGCTTCTATGTGTCTAATTAAAGACAAAAAAAAAGTTCAAGACAATGAAAGAGGCAAAAAGAGAAGTGTCACTTTTATTTATTTTCAGGTACATGAAAGTGATACAAAAACGCTCTCTTATACAATAAGATGAGTGTTACAGTCAAAACGCTCTCTTACAATAGATGGAGTGTTACAATTAAGGAGTACAAAGAAGTCCCTCTCCCTCTCAGAGGTTGCACTTACTCCTTAAAGCCGCGTCTGATTCCAAGTGCGCGATGTTTTGTGGCTACAATAGAAGCTGGTTACACCACGATGCATGATGTAAACATCGAAAGAGCCCTAGCTGACTAAGCTAAGAGCAATGGTGTTCTTGAGGTCCGGTGGAAGCAGAAAGTCCGCAACCCTTGTTATGAACATCTCTTCCCCAGCAGACCATCCAGCAGACATGAGGAGTCCTTGATGTTACTTCTGGGGTGGGAGAGGAAGAGGATCCTACCTGCCGCCGTGTCCACCGTAACCTCCTCGCCGCCATACTTACCCTGACCATCTCTTGCCAGCAGGCATGATTGGTGCAGTGGATCTGAAGAGACCTTGGCGAGAGTCGAGTCCTCGTCAGGGATACAATATATTCCCTTGTGGACGACGAGGACCATAATATATTCTCTTGTGGACGAACATCGAACAAGTCCACCGGCTGAAAATTCTTCCAGGGCCCAGCGAACCTGAAAAAGGACAATCAAGCCTACCTGCAAAGAATAAACAAGAGAGTTAGCAAATCTAGAACTTGGTATACTTTAAAGAATACTAAGTAACAAACGAGGCTATTATGGGAACTGCAAACGCGGGAATAAGCCCGCGCGGTGAGCCAAACTACTGCGTCAGCAGAGACAGACGCGAATCAAAACTGCGTCTCATCTTGCGCCCGCGCCTAAAAGCACAAGGCGCGAAAAAGACTCAAAATGCCGAAAATTGCCATCTCGTTGTTGAGTAAACAGGAGTTGCAAGATTCGGGTCTGGTCTGAAACCCTTCAGCCCAAGTTGGAATTCATCTAAGTCAATGGCCTTAAACGCAAACTTCATGAGCAAAGCCCGCGTCAAGTACCAAGGACTTCAATACCCGCGTTCAGGGAAGCTCAAATCAATGGCACAAATTCCAGAAAAGGAATGCACCAAGATTTCATTCAGATGGTGACATCTCCTTAAGAAGGGCCAAGGTGCAGGCCTGGATGGACTAAAGACATCATGGTAAGTCGGGATGACATACCAGCAGAGGCCTCTACAAAGAGTTGGGCTCTCTGCATCCAAACGCGGACGAGCAAGATGATCCAAGAGACGCTTTTTCTTGAAGAGACCAAACAGGAGCATAAAAGCCCTGGGTCATCTTCATCCACAGAGCCATCTTCATCCATGAACACATGATCCCTTTTAGAGACTTTAAGGGAGGCGAGACTTCTCAGAGCAAACAAAGAAAGAATAGTCCAAGGTCTGGATTGTTAAAGAGGAAGAGGGTTAGCTCTATTTATAGGCAGCCCCTAATAACTGTCATTAATGGTGCGCTAATCGGAACCGTTGCCTTGGTGGCCGCACGACTGCCAAAGTCCAATGAGAGACTGACGCGTGGAGCGTCGCTTTAGGAACCGTCGCAGACACTGGTCTCCAACGCCAGCGCCGGTTTTGCATTAAAAGCACTAACGGCTTCAGTCCAATGAAAAATCGACGCGTGGATAACTGCCTTGGAAAACAACGGATGACCCGGTTTCCCAATCGACAGTAAAGACTTGACGTTCAAAGATCTCCTAAAAACTTTATATCAGGCTGCATGTAACGCCTCGGGAGTTGCACCAAAACGTAGGCGTAAAGATCGCGTCCAGGAATCCGGTCTCCCTTTCAGATTGAAAGACATCCACCCGCATTCCAGAAGAATGTCTGCGTCGCGTCCCTTTAGCAAACAATGCTGCGTCCCTCGCGTCTGCTCTATCAGCGTCTTTCTCAGCAAGACAAATTCGCGTTTCACGCTGTGATTGACGCTGCGTCTCATCAAAAAGACTTAGTGAAATCTAAGTTCCTATGGAATAAAGACGCGTCTCACGCTGTGATTGACGCCGCGTCTCATCAAAAGGACTTAGTGAAATCTAAGTTCCTATGGACGGATGACCGCGTCTCACTCTATGGATCAATGCCGCGTCTTATCAAGCTCGACGCCACGTCTCATTGAAAGACTTAGTCTTACCTAAGTTCAGTATTCACAGCCAGTGATCAGGGAGTTGAATTCATCCACAGCTAAACAAAGAAGATGGAACAAAAACTTCAAAAACTTTTATTATATCGAAAATAGTAAAGTGGATACAAACACTCTAATAGAGTGTCTCTTCTTTACAAAAAAAAAGGGGGGAGGAAGGGGAAAAGGCTAAAAGTCTTGATCCGGCAAAGAACGGATGCGCTCCTGAGACGATGCATCTCGTGCTGACGTGCCTTCTCAGCCTCCATCATGGCTTGGACCCGTAGCTCCTCTTCAGATAAAAAGGGTTTTGCAGCCAGCTGTGCTCGCAGAGATTCCAACCTGGAGGAATGAATGGTCTGGCTTTCTTCAGCTCGTGCCTTCGCAGCTTGTTGCTCCTCCAGCCTCTTCCGGACGGTGGCAAGCGTCCTCTCATTATCCGCGATCATGGCTTCCGCCTTAGCAATGGCAGACCGAGCATTGGTAATGGCGAGCTCTGCGTTTTGCCGGATGAACTCGGATTCCATTGAATCGTCAGCCAGTTTCTGATATTCAGCTTGGGAACGCTCAAGATTGCGGACCTCTTCAGCAACTTGTGCTTCCACCTCCTGTCGCTCTTGTTCCTGGACGGCCAGGAGCCTCGTCAAGATGACCTGGGCTTCTGGAGAAGAACTAGCATTGTCCAAAGACTTCAGCTCTTTCAGGTCACTTCCCAATCGCTCCACCAACAGCAGACACGACTTGGCCAGCGAGGAGCCTCCGGTTAATTCGATGTTACCGGCCATGTTTCCAAGAAACGTCCGGCAAAGTCAAAGGAGCTATGCCCAGACAGGATAAAATCGATGCACGATCGCATCGCGTCAAGGAACTGCCGCACCGTTTTGCGTGTCAGGAAATCCATGGTATCATCACCCGAGGTACTCCCCGACCCCCTTTCTATCATGAGGAAAGGGTGCAAGCTAGCTCTTTTGCGCGGAGAGTCGTGCTGACTGTCGATACAGCAAGAGCGAGACTGGCCACTGGCGCTTCCGGAGGTGTTATCTCTACGGGAACCTCCACAGCTAATGATGGAGTAGTAAGCGCAACCTCCTCAGAAGCTTCAACCGAGACCTGAGCTGGGTGGCCTTTTGGAAGGGTACCGACCATCGGACTCTCCACCTGAGCCCCCTCAGTTCTCTCTGCAAGTTATCGCGACATTAGCCACAAAGGAGAAAAGCGAAATATTTAAGATATCAGAACTTCCTTACCATCTGGGAGGTCCAGAGATGTCGGATCCTTGGGCGAATTCTGCGGAGTGGAAGTCTCCCTGGCTTCAATAGTAACCTCTTCACCTTGCAGAATAGGTTCTTCCCCAGCCTTAGGGGTTGCCTCTTCTTCCGGCAAAATGGAAGGCTCCCCAATTTCAGTAGTTACCCTCTCTGGAGTTATCTCGGCAACTGAAGCCTTGACTCCTTCGGACTGGGTCAGCTCTTTTACCGTCTCCTCGATATGCGAGGAGATTACAGCCTCAACGTCCCCGGCCACCCCTGCAGCATAAAAGAAGAATGTTAAAACATCCTCTTCAAAATGAAAAGGGAAATTAGGTCAAAAGGTGAAAAGAGTACCTTCAGCAGGAATAATCGCCAGCTGTGATACCGTTGATGGCTCACCCCGTATATTTCCTCCTCTGAGAGTGTGGAGAGAACTTACTCGATCAGGAAGAGCGGGTTCATCGCCGTAGTCGATCTCGTCTTCAAAATCGCTTTCCCCTGAGAGTGAGGAAGACGATAGCGCCACGCGCGAGACTTCTGCAGCCGGAGCCTTGCCACCAATTACCCCAGTGGTAGGGCTGGGGTCAACTGCCCGAGGACTGGAGATGAAGACACAAGGCGACCCAGGTTGCTGTGCCTCATCTCTCCCTTCATGAGCAAGTAAAAATCCGGGTTGAACTGAAATCCCCGGAATATCGACATCTCCTCCACTCATGATGTCAACCTCTAGTTGCTCATCCTCGTCAGCGGTGGTGGCTCTGTCAACGAGCTCCCTTCCTCCGTAGACCTACGGTCTCTGCTGCTCGACCTAGGGGCACGGACTAAAGGAACATCCTCTTCAGCTATATCTTCTTCCCTCGGTACCTCAACGACAGCAGGGATGTCTTCGGATCGGGAGACTTCGGTTGTCAAGTCTCTCCGAACCTTCTTGGGAGCAGGTTCAGCAGTTGAAGCAGAGCGTTGACGACGCTTGCTTACCACCTGTCGAGTCTTTGTTGCTCGTGGCTCCGCTCTTGCTGCTTGCGGCTCCTCCCTTGTTGGTCGCGGCTCCGCCCTTATTGCTCGTGGCTCCCTTCCCGACCTTCTCCCGACCTCCTTCTGGGCCTTCAGGTACTGGTCGGTGAGTTTCGAGAGTTTACCAGACTCTGACCTTGCCTCGAGATTTGCATTGATGCTCTCAATACATGAAGACCCCGGAGCGAAGTCCGGTGACTGGTTAACCTGAGAATACCAAGTGCAGAAGCTGAAGCTCATACGACACTTGGACCCCTCGATAGGCAAGCGGAAGGTTGCTTCTGTCCCCTCCGGCCACACTGTAGTACCAAGCCCGAGCACCTTCGAACAAGTTCCCTTCGAAGGCAAGTCGAGCATTGGGATTCCCGACGTACAGTTGATCGTAGCCGAATTGTCGAGCGAAACGATTCGGCATGTACGGCTCGATAGTGCATGAAGTCCCTTGCCGGAAAAGCACATATCCGGCCGAATATTGATCAACTACCAGAAGACTCCCGCGGACAACCTCGTGAAGCCATCTGGGCCCGCGGAATCAGTAAATAGATCCCCGAAAGATGCACCAGAGATCTCGGGGAAGCAGCGATGGAGCTGGTAATTCGCAGGATCTGAAAGTCGCTTTCGGATGTAATATATATAAAGATCACGCCAGCTCGAATCCTCCAACCGCTGTACAAAAGGGACGGAACTCTCCCTCCAACGCACTGCCGTCATCAGAGAAGGGCAGTGCATCACGTACCAAGCCATGAGGTACCTATAAGGCAGCTCGATCCGAGGGTTGGGCGCTTCACCGTCGGATTCCCCTCTGAGTCAACATACGGCTTGCCGGGGAGTCGACAGTTTTCGGCGCCTCACAGAAACTCTTGGTTAGCGTCCGCAACCCGCTCTAATGCTAGCCACCACGGCCGGGAGAAGGGCTATAGGGTTACCATGAGCCAGGAGCACCGCCGGGTACACCACGTCAGCAACAATAGCTTCATGTGGCAGCGTGGGCACCACACAATGCTTTAGCCACATCATCAAGAAGCCTGCCAACAGTGCCCTGTCGAGATAGGGGTCCGGGCTTGATGGTGGAAGCTTTCAAAAACCAGGTCAGGTCGAAACCGTCCTCGTTCGAAACCGTGGTGTAGAAGCCTTCAGGAGCCTGGGTGATCCTGTCTTCAATTTCCTCGTCGGAGCTGGGAGCCAGTCGGGTTATCGGATGGTCTTTCTTGTTGACACCGTTAAACAAGTAGCTGGCCCAAGACAGTTGCTTGACTCCCTGCGACCTTCAGGCGGTTACTGACCGCAAATGTACCCGGCGGTCAGGGCCGTACAGTGGGGTATCCACCAGTAAGTCTCGTACACCCGAGGAAACTCTTTCTTCAAGAGGTGGAGCTCCTCAGTGGTCGGGACATATTCCTCATAGGGAATGTCCCCTGTTGCCAGCCCCGAGAGACCTCATGTAGCTCGTGCAGTACAAGGCCCATCTCTCCGACCGGGTAAAGAATGTCCCCGTCAGAGGGTTGTAGCGCTCTAGGATCCCGAAAAAGTTATGAGAGCCTGGTGGGATGCCCCACTGTACGGCCCTGACCGCCGGGTAAAGTCCCACACGCTTTAGCAGATCCCCAAGATCGGTGAGGACAAAACCCACCATCCTGCCCCACCAGTAGTTCTCCGTGGAATGGACCCACCCGGGCGGACGGAAACCGACCGGATAATCACCCTCCGCTTCCATGAACGAGTTGAGGAAGGTGGTGCCAAGTTGTGGTATCTCTCCAACCGGAACCTCAGACTTGCGCGACCCAGGGAAAAGGTCGAGAACCGACCTGTCATGGCTATCATGACGGTGTACTTTATGGGAACCCAAATCACCGAGAGTAATCTCAGGGAGTATCGAGAAAGGTCCCATTCCATCTTCCGAGGGACGGACATGTGCTAGAAGTAGGACAGCGGGAACATCCTCTCCATGTCCGGAAGAAAGAATCTTCCACCCTTTATCTGACGGAGCCATTTATAAGTTCCGTCATACACACGATAGCCGCCATTGTTGATACGATCTCCGAAGAAGAAGGCAGCTTCTCCAGCTTGACGTGAGCATCTGTTGTGAATGCTGCATCGGTCATAAGTACCCCGAAGAGTTCTCATGTCAACATTAGAGAGCCTCTCCCTGATCTTGCGACTGGTCAGCAGTCACAGGGACAGTCCTTCGTAGCACAAAGGTCGAGTCCCGGTCAGCGCCACCTACATGTCCAAAGTGGCGCGTCTTGGCGAGTGAGGCAGAAGGATGGGGCACTGCAAAAGAAAATGACACTTAGTTAGATACTTTATTAGAAGCAAAAATGCTAAGTGTTCATAACCCAGACGCAGAAGAGATACTGGACGCAGGAAGGAATTATCAAATCCGCGTCCAGACCTGCGAAACCGCGTCCAAACGCAGAAGAGATACTGGACGCAGGAATTATCAAATCCGCGTCCAGACCTGCGAAACCGCGTCCAAACACAGAGAGATACTGGACGCAGGAATTATCAAATCCGCGTCCAGACCTGCGAAACCGCGTTCAAACGCAGAAGAAGAGATACTGGACGCAGGAATTATCAAACCCGCGTCCAGACCTACAGGATCTGCGTCTCCACCACCAGAAGGTCATGGAATGTCCTTGATGCCACTTCTGGGGTGCGAAAAGAGGGGAGTTATCCACCTTAACCCTTCCGTCACCACAACCGCCAGAAGTTAAGGAGGGTAACTCCCTTCCTTTCACACCCCAGGTTTCTAATTGCTTGGACTCAGGTGCCAGATTCATCAAAATTGGCAGCTGATGAAACAGAACGCAAGGATCAAATCCGCGTTCTGCAGACCAAGTCCGCGTCTGAACCCTTCACAATTAGAAATATTCTAAGTGAAGGATCCGAAACGCAGGACCCAATGGCGCGAGGGTCCAAACCCGCGCCTCGGTTATCAACTCAAAGACCGCGTCTGAGAATCAAACACGAGTTATATTTGTTTTAAGGATTCTTAGGGTTCTATGAGCTTCTGTTAATGGCGAAATCCACGCCTAAGAGGCATTATACCTGGGAAAGCGACATCCTGCGCAGAGGAAGCGCCCCTCTGGACCTCGGCGGCAGTCACCCGTGAAGAAGAGGCGGTGGCTTGGTCTTGGGTGTCATCTTTAAAATGGAGATGAATAGTTCAAAAGTCCAGTAATGGAGATGAACAGTTCAACAGAGGAAGAAGAGAACTCTCTTGAGCAAGTGCGTTCAGAGAAGAAAAGAGGTCTCTCTGACTGTTGCCTTTTATAGGCACAAGGATTCGCAAAGATACGCGGCGTGTGACCCGATATAAAAGCTGCAGCGAATCATCGCATGACGCGTGGAACAAATCATCGCGAAGATCATGCGTCACGATCCGCAGCGAGTCGTCATTTGACACGTGGCGCAGTTCAGTTAATGAACCGAGAAGTCCGCGCGCCAAAAGGTGAAATCCTGCCGGTTCCCAGGCCAGCTGGCGGCGTAATCATGACACGGCACAGATTCGCACCCAAGGGACGCACCTCTTCGATGGACATGCCCCGTCAGCATCTCCATAAATACATTTGGAGGTCGGTCTCTCTACGAAGTCCGCGTCCGACCCAGCGGGCCCAACATCGCGTCTACCTCATGGAAGATCGGGCGCGTTTCCATTACCAAAAGACGCACCTTACAGAAATCGCGTCTTTAAGCAATACCATCTCGGCTCTTTTGAAAAGAACCTGCGTTCGGCCTCCTGCTTCTGCAAAATCAGTTCAACAGTACACTGACGCAAGCAGACGACCAACCACTCCTGGCGTAAAGTACACCGTGACAGACTAAAAGCAATCGGGGAGGTTTAGACTGTGCATCTAGACACTCAACACGATCAACTCTGGTGGCCTCAAGAGTTCAACAGTACACTCACGAAGACCAACTCCAGATAA